>NW_020870967.1:60345-72845 GCF_003789085.1 Penaeus vannamei
TGTGTGTGTGATGTATATATATATATATATATATATATATATATATATATATATATATATATATATATATATATATATATGTAAGACAGCTAAGGCCGCGCTCGGCTGAGCGGTACCTAAGAAAGGTGACACTGCCTACTTTGGTAAGGTTTGATTGACAGTATAGATATTGCTCATCTTGAGTTGCCAAATCTTACGAAATGAAGCAGTAATCGTACTGTTTATTCTGTATGTGAATTTTTCTAATATATTTTGAAGTACATTGATGGATATCTACAAAACACATAAGGGCTTTGTCCATGCAGAGCCATGCTACAATCCAGTAAATGAGCCAGGATTTATAGAGTATTTTTGTAACGTGCGTACATCGACGGACGTATCCGCTCAGAAGCCCTCAGTGCAGTTGCCGAATGATGAACGTATCAGGGAAAGGGTTAAAATCTTTGTCTCTTCTTGCTGACAATGTTGTCATTATCATAATAATAATAATGAAAATAGTAATGATTATTAATATAATAATAATAGTAATGATGATTATCATTATAATGATAATAATGAAAATAGTAATGATGATTTAATAATACTGTTATTGTCGTTACAACTATTTTTTGTCATTACCTTTATGAACATTAATATATCTTTTTCACCATAGATAATCCTACACTCGCCAATATAACCCTCATTGTGATAAAAAAAACACCATTATCATCGTAATAACAATCACCATCTTAAGTATCATTAATATCGTCCCCATCATCAGTTTTATCATAATTATTATAAGTACTATTACTGTCAAAATTATCAAAATGCTTATTATTAACATCGTTATTTTAATCTTTCTTTCATTGCTCGTTAGCCAACAAATCTATACACTCGTAACTGATTTCCGTCGAGAGTAGCGAGAGTGCCGATTCCCACGGTGCCCCTCATATACCCTTTGCCCCTTCTCTCTCTCCTGGCCCTTGTCCTTTCCTTTTGTCCTTTCCCCTCCCCCCTGCCTGTCTCCCTCTCCCTTCCTTTTACTTCTTGCCCTTACCCCCCTTTTCTTCCTCTTCTTCCCCTTGCCCTTTGCCCTTTCCTCTTTGACTCTTCCATCCTCCCCCCTACACACACACACACGCGGGACTCCCTAATGTCGCAATAATGTCCTCCGGAACCTTCCCCTTATGACATTTTCCCTGATACTCCATCACCATCCCTGTTCCTTTATCAAATTGCTTGGATTCTCCTACTTGTCCAACAGCCATTCCTACCCACATTACCCACTGATTATTTCATAATGGCTCTTTTGCAGTTTTACTCATACGCTGTTCCTCTCCTTTCCTCAAACACACACCCGTCCTTTGATATTATTGCCATATGCGCTTAACCCCTTCCCCTTTTAAAAATTCCTGCTGTGCTCTACATGCGCTCCCCTCTTAACCCTCTTCACTACCATACTATTCTATAAGGCTCTACAGTCTTTGACATCTAACAGATTTTAATGTAATTGTTAACTAATTTTTACCCATTTCACCGCAATACTTTATCATATTGCAGTATGACCTTAGAATTCTAGCACATTTATTTGTTTAAACCATTAACCATTCCCCACTGCATTTCCCCCTCTCCCTCCTCCACCTCCTTCCCAATACCACTACCCCTTTCCCCATGCTCCTTTCACTTTCCCTCCCCCTGGTCCTTCCTCTCTCCACTTTCTTCCTTGCCATTTCTCCATCTCCTCCTCTCACTGCTTCATGCCCTTTCTCTTCCCCTGCCCTTCATTCCTTATTCTTCTGCCCCTTGACCCCCTCCCCCGGCCGTCTCCCTCCTTCTCCTCCTCTCCCTCCCCTGCCCTTTGCACTTTCTTCTTTGCCCCTTCTACTTCTTACCTGCTCCCACCCCTCTTCTTCCTTTCTTCGCCTCCCCATTGCCCTTACCCTCCTCCCTCTAACACTGCCCTTCCCTCCTCGCGGTTAATCTTTCTGGTATACACGCAATTGCGTGTATACCAGAATTAAGAAGGGGACACTGAAGATGATATTCCTGCAGAGTACAAACCGTTGAAGTTGCTGGTACAGTTGCGGAATCATATTTCTGAACACTTGTATTATATTTCTGTACACGAAGGACACAGTCAATCCTCAGCATTGAGTGGTGGAACTATACGAATTGTTTAAAACAGAGTAATATGCCATTGGTCTTTAGGGGTCAAAATGCGAAAGAACGGCACACTGCCCCTTCTTTACTCCTATCTCCCCCTTACACCCCTCTCCCCTACCTTATCACCTTTCCTACTGACCCATTATACTATATGGCAACATTATTTAAGTCATAAAATTAGCACAATAAATAAATGTACAAAAAGTTCACACATTCGCATGTAACATTACACCTGAAGCCGAAAGTAAAAAAAAAAATAATAATAATAATAAACTAAAAACATAACCTGCACTTGTGCCGTTTGGCTGCACTTGGGGCAGCTGCATCAATTACTCTCTCCTCTCTTCTTTTAGCCGAGCCTCGCCCGACTCTTCCTGCTGGCGAAGCGTGTCTCCCCTACAGTTTCGAAACCCTCAGTTGTGCGAATAACGTGGCTGTGCGGACAACCACGTGGTTGTCCGAAAAACATATTTTCCATACTCCACATAGAGGGCTTCTGCTCACTACAAGCTCTACCCGCTTCCCCTTCCCCTGTCTCCCTCTATCCCCCTGCCTTTTCTCCTCCCACCTTTCCCCTTCCACTACTCCCCCTAACCTTTTCTTTCCCTATCTCTTCTTCCATTTCTCCCCTATTCTTTCTTCCCCTCTTCCCCTACTTTGAGGACTCAGTTTTGAAGTTCTTTAGGGTGGAAAGTCTTCACAGCACGAAATATTGAAATCATTTTCTTACAACCAATAATGCACGCACGAGCAATTGTGGTCGTAGATTCACTGAAAAGTAGGAAGTGAGACATCAGAACTGCGTGAAACTGAATGAACCAGGCGCAGACAAAACACTTGCGCAGACCATTACAATGAATCCAGAAACTGCCTTACAAGTTGCAGAAAAAAAAACTTTGAAATAAGCACATTGAACATTCTGAAGCAAGGCACAAGTACCCGTCCATAAGAAGGGCTATGAAATTGGGTGATTCTTAATTGCCGCAGTGACGATGCGCACCTGAGGGAAGCCCCGCCAGAGACACAACTGAGACAGAGAGAGAACAGGCTGGGGCTCGAGGGAACAACACGCTGTGGCCTTTTTTATTTTTGTGCATCATATGTTATTTTTGGCCTTTGTAACGGTCATCCCTACGTCAGCGGATTCCACCAGTGACCTGTGAGCCGTTATTAAAAGGTAAATATAATTATATTTGTTGTTGTATATGTACACTGTCACTCTCCCAGTAAAACACTAGAGCTCTCCCTTTATATTTTTCGGTTTTACCTTCTTTATCTTTGTTTATTTTCAATAATGTAAGTGTTATATCACAAAAAGAAGGAATCTATGAGGAGGAATATGAGATTACAGTGGTAATGGCTCAAACGTGTGTAACTTGCCTAAAACAAAGTTAATTTTAAGTGAGAGTTGATGATTATTTTTAATATTTCATTGCTGTTTGTATAAATGTGCAAAGAGATTTTTATGAATATCCACATGGCCGCACATAAGTCTACAGGATCAAGCCCTCACATAGTTACCCTCATTCACACACACACAAACACGTACACACACATACACGCAGTCACACATACATACATGCACTTACTCACACATACATGTACACACACACACACACGACTCCCACTCACACGTACATGCACACGTACTCACACATACACACAAATGCATATGCACTCATATATACACACACACATACACGCATTCACACATGCACTTACACGCACTCACTCACACACACACACACACACACACACACACACACACACACACACACACACACACACACACACTTACATATGTATACTCATCCACGTGTATGAAGATGTACAGTTTTGTATACTTATGCTAATATTATGCAGTAAAAAGCATGCACCATAAAGGATTAAGTTAATTTGTTTGTGAGCCCCAATTATTAAGTTCCCCTTTTGGCCAATTTCCCTTGACCTGAATCGGACCACGACACTACCACAAATAAAAAGACATATTTGGTCATGATGAAAAAAAGTGAAGCTTGGCGGAGCAGTCTATAGAGTTGAACATAATTCTACAAGAGTCTGACATCTATAACTGAGCTAACTGCGACACATCCACCCCTCCCTTATATCATCTCGAATATCAACATTTCTCTCCTTACACCTAAACTATTGCACCCTTTGCTCCCTCTCTGTAACAGCCATCCATTGCAACCTATATCACTCGAAAGAGTAGAATCTGGGCTACAATTCCACAAGCAACATGGCGCCCTTGCGAGCAAATTGCAAACGAATGAGATCGATATGCTCTAAAATTACCTATGGACAAAATCACCCATTGTGACTCGCAAGAGGAAGCACCGATGGCAATCATGTTGGATCTGCAGTTAGTATATATAAGTCTGGTATTGCATCTCCGAAAGCAGAGATATTAATAGCAAGAAAAATCGAATCCAGAGAAACAAAAAAAAATTTGTCACTCTCTCCTTCCCACACCCTCCACTCTCTTTTTATTATTATTCATTATTATTACTATCATTATTGTATTATTTTGGAAATAATAGTGAATCATATATATGTGCATCATTGTAAATAATATTGCAATCTGTGTTATTTTTGTGTATATTAGAAATATAGAAATATGTATTAATTTTGAAAATTATTGACACAAGAAGTACCTAATTTTGTAATTTTGATGCTAAGTTGTAAAGGATGAATTATCGAATTTAAGTTCTAATGAAAATACATTATTTAGTTATGGAAGACGTTGCGAATTAAGTTTCTTTTGCCTCGTGTTATTTACAAATTGAAATGAGCAGAACACGTGAAGGCTGCCTCTGTATTTGTCAAATTTGTATTTAGAGATATGAGGTAGGAAAATTGTTTTAATGTATTTTATTTCTTGAGTTGATTATTGATAAAACTCTATATTTTGGTAGTACGGGGCAGTGATTCATTGTATATTAAGGAAATTTAAATGTCGGTGTTGGGGATATTCAACTCTAGGTGTTCCATTTTCCAAAGAAAGATGCATTGTATTGTATTGGTTTTTGTAAAGCCTGATAACTGCCATGCCTGGGATAAGCTGACTTTCGGTAAGATTTGTTGTATTGCTTGGATATCATCATTCAGGGGCAAAGTGCCAGGTTGTAAGTGAACTGGTATTGTATTTGAAACTGTGATTGTGGATTAATACTGCAGATTTTCTCAGAAGACATTGTTTACTGATTACCTGTGTGTGAGAAGTTTAGTCATTATTTTTGTGAACAAGTCTCCAAAGTTTCGGCTTCTCAATTAAATAATTATTTCTGTGTTCTCACTGACTTCAAATTCCTGTGTTGATGTCATTTGTTCTTGCAATATTGTTTGCAGGTTGAATTTAACTTTCATGGAAACTCAACGGAATATTATTCTACCCATGGTGTGATGTGGGCCATCCTCAAAAGATGAGTCTACTTTTACAATTATTATTTTAGATAAACGACTACCATGGGGGAAAAAATCATTCCCAGGAGCAGCATTAGTGTTGGTAGTTTTGTTCTAGGAAAATAAAGGAAGAGGGAGGCTTGAAGAGAAACGAACATTACTTCTTTCTCTTCTGCATGAAGCAAGCGCACGTGCACTGGTACACCCGCCATACATCTTGCTATTTTTTTATCAATACTATAATTACTTCTTATTGTTTACAGTAGATGTAATACCTGAGATTTATAGAAAGTGGACCAATATCTGTGCCAAAGGGGAGAGAAAAGAAAAGTTAATGACTGGCGGATCCAGAAATTCGGTGAGGGGGGGATGGTATCCGAGTTAGCCGAAGGTCGTCGGGGGATCTCTACCGAAAATTTCTAAAGAATTAACTAAATGTATTTGAATATTTACACATACACACATATGCATATATATATACATATATATGGGTATATATACATATATGTGTATGTATATATACATAATATATATGTGTGTATGTAAATAATATATATATATATATATATATATATATATTATATATATATATATATATATATATATATGTATATATATATATATATATATATATATATATATATATATATATATATATATATATATATATATATATATATATATATATATATATATATATATATATATATATATATATATATATAGTATATGTATTATATGTATAATTTAATAATATAATAAATAAAATGCGATGAATAGTTAAATAATGATTAGTAAATGATAAATAATGAATAGTAAATAATAAATTATATATAGTAATGAATTAATGAATAAGTAAGAAACAATGAATAGATAAGAAATAAAAAGTAGATAAAAATAACACATAACAAATAAATGAATAACAAACGATGCAATTATAATGAATAATAAATAATAGATAGATGAAGATAAATAATAGATAAATAAAAAAAAACATAAATTGTAAATGTAGAAACTTCACTCAGGTCTCAAAAGTCAAGTAAGGTCAACATTACCTTCGGAAAACTTGCTGAAGCGCTTCCTCGAGGACGCTGCCGCCGGCTCTCGGGTGTCGGAAGTCGTAGTGGAGCCGTAGCCACACCCTCCACGTCTTGTCTTTCGTTGCCCTTAGGAGATCACTCAGACATGGGATGTCCTCAGGGTCGCCGCTGATGTCCAGGATCAAGGGTGATGGACATGCATGGCTCAGAACACACAGGAAGCCAGCTAAAAGCCCATCGGTTAACCATATAATTCCGATGAGATCCATAGCCTCGGCGAGTAATTCTATTACTGTGCCGTTGCACTTGACCTCGGAGAGCAAGTCCAGCCACTGAGATGTATCCTGAATACCAGTGGCCTTGAGTAATTCCACAAGCTCCCTGGCTCTTGTCTTTGACAATGTCTTTCCTTCAAGGTGAAGCAAACCCGTGAGATGAATGAGAATATTCTGGTACTTCACCAAGTCCAACTTTGTCTCTTGGCCGGTGTACAAGGCAGCTTCATTGGCGGCATCTTCTAGAATGCTCAGGATACTAGGTAATTGCCTAGATGCATCACGTTGGAAATGCACTAAAAACAATTTTAATTTATCAATGAGAGAACTGCTAATATTTTGAGGAACTTCTTGATGACTCAAAATGTTCTCAATCCCATCTATCATTTCAGGGATATTTAGTCCCACCTCATCTGCCATGACGATCTCCTTCACATGCATGGCCGAGAGGAAATTCTGCATGGACTTGTGGGGAAAACTGTACTTCTCTTCATCACCCATCAGAGAAGTTGCCTGGATCAGGAAGGCTCCAAGGACCTCATTTGCTGGAAGCCTTAGAGAGCGACATGCCCCCTTCAGCCTTTCTACTGAAGGCCTGGACAAAGTTACAGCATCCTCGGAAAGTGCTAAGAAGGCCTCTTTGCAGAGCTTCTTCATAACCTTCTTAACTTTATCTCTGAGTTCATAAAACTCGACAGTTCGCATTTCTTCATGGTCAGATAGCCTCTGAAGCAATCTTTTTATGCACAACTCGTGTGTCTTCGTGAAGAGTTCCGTAGCCGTGGTCAGACTGTTCACAGCTTGTGGGTCAAAGTACCATAATATTGTCACAAGGACCAAGTTGAAGGGGAACCGCCAGTGGGCTTGCATCCGGCTGTCTTTCTTTGCCAGATACCAAAGGAGAACAGAGATGTCTTTGTTCATGGTGCCTGGGTCTTGTACTGCCAAGCTGTAATTTCTTACAAACTCTTCACGTTTGTTCTCTTCTATGCCCAAAACTTTGACATGCATAATGTCAAAGTTGTCCGGCACATATCTCTTGAAGTCATGTACCTTGTTGGGTCGTGTTGTGCAGAGAACAGTGATGTCATCGGTTCTGCTCATCCCCATGATTTCTCTCAGCACTCTATCTGATCCTGAGTTTATCTCATCAAGCCCATCCACAATGAACATGAGCCTGTTATTGGATATGGACATGAGCATATCATGTTCACTTTGGACTTTATTTTTAGTTTTGGGCATCAATGAGCCTAGCAGGTTGCTAAGTGAATGTATTTCGTCTCGGCACCTACTTAAACACACAAAATCATAATCAGTGAGAGTCTCCATGGAGCTAGTGCCTGAGGCCCAGTCACTTATCACCTTTCTTGTGAGGGTTGTCTTGCCAACACCTGCAGGCCCTTCAATGAGCAACACGGAACAGGCTTTCCTATCCTGTTCTCGTCTTTCCTCCGCCTTTGCGAGAAGTTCACTATACTGAATGAACTCGTGTGTTTGTGAACCCTCCTGCTTGATTTCCATCGCGGTGAAGACCTTGTCCACATGCACCTTCGATTTCCCAAGCAAATTCGAAGCTGGTCCAAAACTGGACTCCTCTCTGTAAATCTTCTTCAGCTCTCGTTTCCCTTCGACTTTCACCATCTGGTGCAGTCTTTCGAGGACTAATGCATGAGAATCTGTTGCCTGTGAGGGATTGTTTCTAAGACTGTTGATCTCTGTGTTTATATCTTGCAAGATCCCCTGGAGGAATTCATCTCCTATGTTGTAGATTTCTGCCGCTCTCTCGAGGGCGTTGTTGAGCAGATCTCTGAGCTCCTCTGTCACCCTAAGAAATTCCGTGTGAGTGACATCAAACACTTCATGCAGGAATTCATTCCTTCTAGTCCTTATCGATGTCACATACCACTCCAGTGTGTCCACTGAAGTGAGCCATTTGACATCTTCTGGGGGAGCCAGTCCATCACAGCCATAGATAATACATTGTGTTAGGAGTACAACATCAAATGTCCCAATGTCACCACTCTTCTCCATCTTTTTTCTTTGACTGTGGTTGAACTTCTTCCGTAATGATGTCATGGATATCCTCTTCACCTGCAAGAGGTACTCGTAGAAAGTCTTGCCAACATCCCTCCTGGGAGTGCCCCACTCCAGCACGAGCTGGAGCACCTTCTTGCTCGTATGAGTGGTCATCTCGTACAAGGCGGAGGTCAGCCTGGACTGGGACGGAGCCATTTCGGAGGTGGACACTGACGGAGCGGCTGCCGGTCTGCAAGGAAATATGAGAACAGGTATCAATCCTTTTATTCAGTCGTAGCCTCATAAATGTTTCCACATCAACACTGAGCGAAGAAAGACGGCCATAACGGCACAAACAAACAAATTGGGAGTCGTTCAAATGAATTTCAACAAGAAATTTCTCACTGATTTGGGATGAGTGTGAGATCCAAGCAATTGATGGGCACTGGAACTCCATCCTCACCACTAGTACACCGGCTATGCCAAGCACCATCCCAGGAATCGATATGAAATTTTAGCCATCAGCAAAGAGAAAAATCTCTTAAATTGTTTGAGAAGTTTATCTCACATATCAAACAGTGCTCAATGGAACTATCTAGAGTGCGTCACTTATGCTAAGTGCTCTGTATTTCTTGGACGTTTTTTAATAGATAAAGGTCACTCCGAGATTTCCAATTGGAACAGTGAATATACAGTGAAGGCGCTGATATATGTTGAGCCAAGAAGTATTTTGGACTTAGTGTTTTTGGCAGTGCAAAATCAAAAACCCCTAGGCTCAACCCTCCCATCTAACCTGCTTTCAAATCTTGTGCATGCGCACTGAGTGTGACCTGATATGACTGTCTTGATTGACAAGCTAACCACCAAACAAGCGCATCTGCTTTCTTGGTAACCCCCTCCCCCTACCACTCTCCGTACCCATCTTCTGCCCTTGCACTGCCTGGGGAGCACCTCTAATCTGCCGCGCCGTCATCCGTGCTCGCTGCGCCTCCTTCAGCACCCACAGTGACTCTTACAAACCCTGTCACAGACTTGCAGACCCTGCCGAGATCTTCTAGATTGTCTACTACACTCTAAGCGAACCATGGCTCCGAACCGCCCCTCGCCACCCACGAACGCGGCGCACCCGTGCCGCTCCGAAATCACCGATCTCATCGACCTTCAGAGCAAGCTGTTCGGCGAGGCAATCGAGCGATTACACCGTGAAATGTCTCACCAGAATAAAAGCCTAAACACTCGTCTTGGAGAGGCAATTCGCAGCCTCGAGTTCGCACATGCAGATATTACGGAGCTCAAAGCGCGAGAGGCCGACGCGAGGCGAGCGAGCGACGAGCTGCAGACCCGAATGGAAGCCCTCGCGAAGGAAAACCGATACCTACGAAGAGACTTGACGAGATTAGAGGAGCGCTCAGACTATCAAGACGATCAGGGACGCCGAAACAACCTGCGTTTCTCTGGCATCCCAGAGGAGCGCAACGAAACCTGGCAGCAGTGTCAGCAGAAACTCGGTAACCTCCTGCAGCAGCACCTGAACCTCGCCCCACTGATAGAGCGAGCTCATCGAGTGGGGAAGCCATCTCATGACAAGCCTAGGGACATCGTGGCCAAGTTCGCGAGGTTCGGGGACCGTGATGCAGTTTTTAAGAAAAAAGCAAACTAAGAATGCACCTGTTAGAGTTTTTGTCCATGAAGACTTCTGTGCCGGCGCCATCAAGGCACGGAAAGACCAGATGGAGCAGCTAAAGCAGGCGAGGAGCGAGGGAAAACATGCCTATTTCAACTACAGAAAACTAGTCGTGACTGAGCGCTTGCACCCACGTAGCCAGCCTGACTCCGTCTCCCCATGCCCCCGCCTGGAAATGCCTTCAGTTCTCTGCAGCTGCCTGCCCCGCTTCAGTCTCGTTCCTCACGTGCGTCCTTGTCCGATCTTCCTTCACCATTCATAATGGACTCTTTTATATCAAGTTTTCCTTTTGCTGATTTAGATAATGATGATTTTTTATATTTGCTCAATAGTTCAGATAACATTTCTCCACTTACTGTAAGATTCCTAAAAAGTAGAATCTTTTCAAATTTTACACCCCGCTAATCACGGGCACCAGAGTGACCATGACCCTGATGGCTTCATGCAAAACCACCTTGGTCTGTCAGAACCAGAGTGCTCGTATGTGTTCCCTGGTGACTTCCAGTTTAAAAAGTCACATGAAACGAGTACTCAGCTTTCAGTCGTAAGCCATTACATTTGTAGCATTCCCAAACATTTAAATGAATTTATTGACCAGTGCCTATGTTCAAATAACAGTATTTATGACATTATTGGATTTTCTGTAACTAAATTAACCGATGCACAAAATAGAAAATTATGCATATTTCAACAGATCCCAACACAGTGGTGGCATTGCCCTCTATGTCAGAAGGAGCTACTCCTCCCATTTCAGACCAGATTTATCAGTTCAAGAAGAATACCTGCAATCATTCTATGCTGAAATTAAAACCAATACTTCTTCCATACTGATAGGGTAGTTATATAGACGCCCTAAAAGTAATATTAATTTATTTACTGATAAAATTCAAGCAATCATTGATGTAATCACACAAGAGAATAAGTTTTGCATTCTTACTGGGGATTTTAATCTGGATCTTCTGAAATGGCAGTCAGATAGCAAAGTTCAAGAGTTCATATCTATTCTGAATTCTAAATTGCTTTTCACCACAATCATAAATCCAACAAGAGTCATGGAAAAATCTGTTACTCTCATAGACCATATATGGACTAATAACATTTCAAATGCAGTTAATAGTGGAATTCTTTACTGTAACATTTCAGATCATTTCCCTATTTATGCTACTTTTGAGATTGATTCACCCTATAAAGTTTCAAACAGAAAAACTATATATTACAGAGACTATGCAGAATGTCATATCTTGGGCTATAAAAGTCACCTCATGAATGTCTGCTGGGATTTGGTAAAAGGGGCAAGTAATCCAAATGTTGCTTATGATACCTTTACCTCCCTTTTCATGCCTTCCTTCGAAAGATTTTTCCCCTTGAAAGCAAAAACAATGAAATTAAGATCATTCAACAAACCTTATATTACAAATGAAATAAAAGTTTTAATTAGAGGTAAAAAGAAGCTTCAGAAAAAAATTCGCTAAATGGCCAATAATGTATGGCGATCAATTTCGCACATCTAGAAATCGCCTGAACTGCATATTAGAGATGCTAAACGCAATTATTATTCAAAAAGACTTGATGAAAACAAAAATGACCCAAAGAAAACATGGAAAATTCTGAGCAATATACTTAATAAATGGAAGTGATATTACCGATCCTGATAAAATAGCAGATGAGTTTAACAACTATTTCTCTGACATTGGGAGAAATCTGGCTCAATCAGTCCCATCACAGGAAGGAGACTTTAGAGATTTTCTCGGCCCAAGAAATGACAATCAGATGTCTCTACACCCTATCACTATACAAGAATTAATAGACGTAGCAAATGAGGAATTAATCAGTATCAGAAAGTGGATTTGGCTAAACAAACTAACCCTCAATGTTGACAAGACCCATTACATGATATTTCACAGGAATAAAAGAATGCCAAATGTCCTCCCAAACATCACC
>NW_020870967.1:124853-129853 GCF_003789085.1 Penaeus vannamei
AAGATGGAAAATAAAAGAAGGAAGAGGAAGAAAGAAGAAGAAAGAGGAAGAAAAAAAGAAGAATGGGAAAAGAAGACAGAAAATGAAAGAAGAAAGAGGATGGAAAAAAAGAAGCAAGGAGAGAGAAGATAGAAAATGAAAGAAGAAAGAGTAAGAAAGAAAAAAGAAAGGATGAAAAAGGAGAAAGGGGTAAAAAGAAAATAGAAAATGAAAGAAGAAATAGTAAGAAAGAAAAAAGAAAGAGGAGGGAAAAAGGAGAAAGGGGTAAAAAGAAAATAGAAAATGAAAGAAGAAAGAGAAAGATAAAAAATGGAAAGTAGCGACAGAGAGAAGGGAAGAGAAGAGAAATGGAAGGGAAATAAAAAAACTGCCGATTGAAGGAAGAAGAGAGAAGAAAGAAGAGGCGGAAAGAAGAGGTAAGGAAAATGGAAGTAACGAAGCGAAAAAGAGAGAAATTAAGAGAAAGAAAAAAAATTGAGAAGTGGAAGAGAGAAGAAGAAAGAGGAAGGAAAAGAAGAATAAAGAAGAAAGAGGAATAAAGAAAATGAAAGAAAGAAGAATCGGGAAAAAAGAGAGAAATTAAGACAGAAAAAACGAGAAGTTGAAGAGAGAAGAAGGAAGAGGAGAAGAAAGAAGATTATATAAGGTAAAGGAAGAAAGAGGGAAATGTAAGAAATAGAAGGAAAGAGGAAAGATGAAGAAAGAAAGAAGAAAGAGGAAGAAAGAAATAGAAGGAAAGAAGAAAGGAAAATAGAAAGAAAGAATAAAGAGGAAGGAAGAAAGAAAAAAGAAGGAAGATAGAAAGAGAAAGAAAGAAGAAAGAGGAAGAAAGAAAGAAGAAAGAAGAAGAAAGAAAGAGAAAGAAAAAAAGAAAAGAAAAAGAGAAAGAAATAGAAAGAAAGAGAAAGAAATTAAAAGAAAGAAGAAAGAGGAAGAAACAGAAAGAAAGAAAAGAGAGTAAGAAAAAAATAGAAAGAAAGAAGAAAGAGAAAGAAAGAAGAAAGAGGAAGAAAGAAAGAGAAAGAAGAAAGAAAGAAAGAGAAATAAATAAGAATAGAAAGAGGAAGAAAGAAATAGAAAAAAAGGAAAAAAGAAGAAAAATAAGAAAGAAAAAATAAGTAAAAGTGAGAAAAAAGTAAATGAAAGAAGGAAGTGGGAAGAAGAGAGAAGAAACGAGAAGAGGTCGAGAGAAGACAGAAAAAGAAAGAAATAATGAAAACTAAAGAAAATATAGAAATAAAAGAATAGCGGCAGCGAGAAGGAAAACGAAGAGAGGATATGAGAAGTGGCAGAGAGAAGAGAGGCAGAGTGGGCTTATTGCGTAAACACTCCACTGGCTGCATTTGGCGCGGAAAGCCTTCCGACGCGCACACGCGCACACTCTGGTTTCCTAATATATATATATATATATATATATATATATATATATATATATATTATATATATATATATATATATATATATATATATATATATATATATATATATATATATATATATATATATATATATATATATATATATATATATATATATATATGTGTGTGTGTGTGTGTGTGTGTGTGTGTGTGTGTGTGTGTGTGTGTGTGTGTGTGTGTGTGTGTGTATGTGTGTGTGTATATATATTTGTGTGTGTGTGTGTGTGTGTGGTACATACATACATACATACATACATACATATATATATATATATATATATATATATATATATATATATAAGAAAAGAAACACCATGGCTGGGACCATCATATTTATTGGGCGACGTTTCGGATTATTAACTTAAATCCATTCTCAAGCCAATCTAATGGGAGAAAGTACACTATAAGGAAACTATAAAATAACATAAAATTCCTAAGTGGGCGTTACAAAATTAGACAACTTAAGATAAACTAATAAAACAAGTAAAAAGGATAAATCTAAAGTAATACTAAAACTGTTAAAACACTAAAAAAAAGTTTAACGTAGATGACTAGTACAAAAAGAACGTAAGAATACAGTTAAAACGGAAAAAAAATGCATGGATAAAAACAAAACAAAACGAAACATAAGAAAATAAAATACACAACCAAAAGGCCACTACTTACGGCCATTTGTTTATCTTAAAAGCACAAGAGTGGTGTGGAGGTTTCATTATTACTGAGAGATGGTTTGTGTATGTATGTCAGTATGCTCTCCATGATAAGGAGCTGCTGGTGGTATGGTGTGCTTGCTGAGACTGAAAAATCTTTGCGATGTATGGGGTGATCTGTGTCATCTGCGTGATTCCTGATTGCTGAAAAGGGTGGTTTGGTCATTTGGGTGCCAGTTCTGTCGGAAATACCTAGATGCTGTGAGATGCGTGTTTTCAAGTCTTTAGTGGTCTTCCCGATATATGATGCCTTACAGCTATCACACGTATATTTGTAGACAATGTTAGATTTTAATTCAGAGGGTACTGTATCTTTGAATTTGAAAAGGTTTTGAATGATGTTCTTTGTTCTGAAAATAACTCTTAGTTTGATCTGTGGGTAAAATTCACTGACTAGTTTGGATACTTTTTGTTTTAATTGGAGGCTGGGAGGACCTGTGTAGATGACGGGAAAGTAAAGTACTTTCTTTGGAACCGTAATGTTGGAATGCTTGTTGCTCAAGATGTTGTTCAGAGTTTTACCGATGTTTGTATCAGTAAAATGTTTGGGAAAGCCATTATTGTAAAGGAGGTTACGGATGAATGAAAGTTCCTGATTTATATATGTCCAGTTAGAGCATATGTAGTATGCTCGTGTGGTGAGTGTGTTGACTAGATTTCGTTTCTATGTGAGTGGGATGAACGAAGAGAACTTTGAACACAATCCAGTAAATGTGGGTTTTCTGTACATTGATATGTCAAAGCTGTTTCCAGAGTGGTGAATATACATATCCAAAAAAGGCAACTTTCCATCTTTTTCATACTCATCAGTGAATTTCATATTCGGGTGTTGGGAGTTGGGGTAGCTAAGAACTTCTTGAACATGTTCCTGTGATTTGAATATGAGAAAAGTATCACCAACAATCTTCTGTAATACAAAGGTTTGAAAGGTATAGGGCAGTTTGAAAGCCAAATGTGTTCATAATGACATAAGAATGCATTAGCAAGCGTAGGACCAAGTGGAGATCCCATAGCTACGCCATCTCGCTGTATAAACAACTGGTTATTAAAAATGAAATGGCAATCTTGGACTGACAGTTCAAGCATCTTTCTATAATTTTCTTTCGAGAAGCCTTGGACTGTTTCAACTGTCTGAAACAAGTTGTTCATGCAAATATCTATTGTTTCTTTCAGTGGTATATTCGTAAATAATGAAACAATATCAAAACTGACCATACAGCACATGTCAAAACTAATAGTGGTAATTTCTTTGGCAAAGGTGAATGAATCCTTTACTGTAAATATATTTGTGGTTAGAGGGGTTAGAATTGGAACAAGGAATTTAGCTAATTGGTAACTGTTTGTTCCTATGACAGATAATATGGGACGTAGAGGAATTCCGTCCTTATGTACCTTTGGGAGACCGTACATAATTCCAGGTGTTGATCCCTTTGCATACAAATTTCGGTAGGTATCTTGAGTTATTACATCATTTGTTAACAGTTTGGATAGTAGTCTGTTAATTTTACCTTCACATTGTAACATGACTGAGAAAATCTCTCTCTGAACCAGATTGAATTTATTTGCAGCAGAGATAATATCCATCATCTTGTTTACGTGTTCAACAGAGCAATGCCATTTCCCTTATCGGGCTTAGTAATTACCACATCATTTGATTTTGACAAGTTCTTCAGTGCTATGAACTCGTCTTTAGGTAAATTTTTATCAGAGACAGAATTGTGGGAATAGAAAGAGTTAAATGCCAGATATTTAATGTGGGTGTCAACATAATTGGAATACACACACACACACACACACACACACACACACAACACACACACACACACACACACACACACACACACACACACACACACACACACACACACACACACACACACACACACACACACACACACACACACATATATATATATGTATGTATGTATATCGTATTTATATGTATGTATATTCGCTTCACAGCCTCTTCTGCCTTGCTCTTCAGTTTGTTGCTCCATCTGCGTACTTGCGCAGCATGTAACCTATATGTTTGTTTATTTGTTTGTTTGAGTGTGTTAAAGTGCGCGCGCGTGTAAATGCGTATATGTGTATCTGTGTTTTCTTTATATACCAATAGCCGATACGTAATTTTGGAAATATATCAACACGTTCTTTGCAAATTTTACACCATTAGATCATTCTTTCTCATTCATTTTTTCTGGAGAATCACCTGCTTAATTCAAATACCAACGAAGCAGTAAGGAACAGGATGACACGAAAGTCAGAGAAAGGGAAAGTGTGTGTAAAGCCTAAACGAAAGAACTTAAGGGATGCTTAGTGTAATATTTATTCTCTAGGAGCGTATATAACGTCATTATGTACCATTTACACACTGCTGTATAATATCATGCCTTGCAACTACTGTAATGATTATAAATGCTTCTGAAATGTCAACTAAAAGAAAGCGCACTTGAAACGTGAATAAATGGCACCGTAGATTTATTGTCTAGGAAATGGATATTAAAGGGATAAAGATGATGGTGACTTTTAATGATAATAATGAAAATGATAACAGTAAGGATAATAATAGTGATGGTGGTCATAGTAACGATAGTAATAATAGCAATCATTATCAGCATCATCATTCTAATAATATTAAATAACATAATGATGTGGTATTAATAATGATAATGAAAACAACAACTACAATGATCATAATGATGGTAATAATGATACCAATAATAACAGTGATAATGAAAAGTAAGATATTAGTAATAATGATAGTGATAATTATAATGTAACAATAATGATAACTGCATTAATGATAATAATGATAATGATAATAATAATAACAATAATAATAATAAGATAACAATAATTCTACTACTTTCAC
>NW_020870967.1:134853-154853 GCF_003789085.1 Penaeus vannamei
ACACACATATATACCACGTTCGGTAGATAAACAGATGGCAATGTTTATGTACAAAAATGTTTTATATTATGAAAAATAGTAAAAAATGTAAACGAAATACATGTTTCCTTTCAGACTCCGGAAGCCTACCAACATTATCCGAGCTTGCATATAAGGAAAGTTTTGCAAGTTATGCATCCGTTCAAACAGCAGGTAGCGGTGATATGATGAATGCAGTTATCCGAATGGAATGCCAACAACTTCAATACCTATTTTTGTACACACACATACACACACACAGAGGCAAAAAGGGGTGGCATTAGTGAATATATATATATATATATATATATATATATATATATATATATATATATATAATATATGTGTGTGTGTGTGTGTGTGTGTGTGTGTGTGTGTGTGTGTGTGTGTGTGTGTGTGTGTGTGTGTGTATATATATATATATATATATATATATATATATATATATATATATATATATATTACAAAATCTGAATGGCAAAATACGCCATATGATCATCATCATCATCATTATCATAATAATAATAATAATAATAATAATAATAATAATAATAATAATAACGATAACAACAGATGGCAATAATGATAATGACAATGGTAATAATAATAATGATAATAATAATAATGATAATAATAATAACAATAATAACAACAATAGTAGTAGTAGTAGTAGTAGTAGCAGTGCTACTATAGTAATAACGATGATAACAATAATTATGATGACAATAATATTAACGACAACAACAATAATAATAATGAAAAAAATAATAACAATAATAATGATAATCTTAATGGTGATGATGATGATAATGATAATGATAATGATGATGATGATGATTAGTGTTACTAATAATAATGATTATAACAACAATGATAACGATGATAACAGTAGTACTAATAGCAATGACAATGATAATAATTAGTACAAGAATTTAACCATTATCTTCCTACAACCCCAAGATCTAGGTCACAAACACTATTCGCTCCGGATGTCTATGTCAGTTTTAAATCCTGTTTTTACCGACGCTCTGAGCACTTAGAAGCGCATCTCTCAAAAGTGCCTCGGATTGCAGACCGATTTATAAGCAGAAATCTGAACGAAAATCTTCTCATATCCTCTGTGTATTATATGCATCTGCAGAACACATTGATTAGTGTGGAATTCATGTTGAACAGATTGCAACAGGAACAACGAAGTGTGTTTTCTTGCCCTTCCATTCGTTGTTCCTGTTACTTTGATTAGTTCATAAGTTTGTTATCCTTTCTGGGAGAGAAAAGCTAATAATACCTTATATCAACTTTCATCTCTCAGAACGGTAATAATAATGCTTCGTGGGTTTCAAGGCTGGTATTAAGGTTATTTGTAACAAGAACACGTACCGATAAAAGGTTCAAAAGGTATGGAACCCGCGAGGATCTGGCTCTACTGGGACGACCAAATCCCTGGCAGATGGATTAGGCTGATGGATGGAAAGGAGACAGAGCTGCAACGACCAAATCAACTTCAATGATAAATAGCAACGGGTGAAGATGGCCCCAACGTGTAACCTCAAGACGCAAGCACCATTACTGCAGTTAGAACAGGCTAAAGAGGTCTTTGCGGGGAATTACCGATTGACCCTTATTAGAACCTTGGCCAAAGATTATATACTATAATCTTTGCCTTGGCTTCTGGACTTCACGTCTTCGATACTTTCTTTTCTCTGACTTATACAAAGGGTTCGCGCTTAGTCTCTTGGGATTTATTTTTTCTTTGTCTATTAAATGTAGTTGTGAGATGAACAAAAAAAAAAAAATGGATAGATAAATAATGAAGATAATTGAATACACACTGGCGGGATTTCCTGTTCCATCTTCGCTTACAGTACCGGGATGACCTCGCTTTTCTGTGACTAATCGGTACTTTTTTGGAAACATACTTCCTCAGAATTCGAATATCGCTGACATATTTCCCAGTGAATACGAAGACGCCATGTGAATATTCCCACGTGTTCAGAGGGTCAAGTGCACAACCCGCAGCTTCAGCCCAAGATCCTGTTTTCGGACCAAGCCCAGGGCCCTGTTTTCATGACACTCCTTCGCGCTTCCGCTCACTTCAAAACGTTTTAAAAGAATTTATTAATGCATATCTAACACATTTCCTTGCCGAATTTAGACTTCAAATCTTCACTGTCCACAAACATAATAGAAGCTCGACAAAGAACAAATAAAGGTGACTAACTACTGTTCGACCCAAAGCAGGAGAGAGGACCATCGCAGAAACCATTCATCTCAAAAGTTTTGTCCACTTTTCAGGCGTATCCCTCGACCCTAGCACGGTGACAAATATGTACAAATATCATCCTTATCATGAGAACCCGGGCTGATGAGATCCTTATAGAGGAGCATATTATCCACTGATTCATGGGCAGTCAAGGACCAGAAATAGTACAAAACCCACCCATTTACCTACGTGCTTTCCATAATACAGAGGAACTTTGGTCGATACCACGTTCGCATTCATGGAAATTGGCTCGTTGACATACGGGCGAGAGCGGAAGGGAGCAACTTGACGGAAACGATAACAAAACTGGGCCATGATCTCCTGAGGCGTAGAGACACACCCACAGAGTACCCCGGTGTCCTGAAGCCCCGTAGAAAGGCAGCAAGAACCAAGGTCTAACAAGGTCTCGTCACATTGGTTGCGAAATGAGTCCACTTTGTGTATTTTATGAGTTCTGACAGACCCGACCAGCAGATGTGATCCAACTGCGGTCGCGTCGCCATTTCTCCCACCTTCCGATCCTCCAACTCGTAAAGGAAGCACGCGGAGAGGTTTATTTTTTCTTTGTCCATAACATGTTGTGAGATGAAAAAATGATATAAGTGAAAGAAGACAGATGGATAGATAAATAATAAAGATAAATGAATACACGCATATTAAAATTCAACCATTTTCATCTAAGAAATCAATCAAGCAGGCAAAGCGGTTGTCTTTATATCCACAAACAGGGTTGGGGGAGTTTTGAGAAGAGTGGTCATAGGAAGCATTGATGTGAGAATTACAGAACGCCAGATGAGCTGCCAGATTTCCATGGCGTTAATTACCGCCATTTTCCCTGGATTAATATTTAGTGATACTTGTCTAGACCAGTGAATCTTTCCATTTTCGTTTTTTCGGTCAAGAAAAATAGGAAATAAGAAATCCGTGCCAACTTCTGAATCTCGAAATATATGTCGGAAAAAGACGGCCAACTTTTTTCTCTAAATGTACGAAGATAATAAAACATAAAAAATATAATTTTTTTTTTTTCATTAGTTCGAACTAGTATTTAGAGTAGGCTTCGAAACGGCTTATTCGCACAGGGATCTGACGGGCACTTCTTGCTTCTGCCCCGTTTCCTATTATTTTATGAAAGTGGCACAGTATTCAAACAGAATCTTTGTTTTATATTTCCTTGCTTTCTTTTCTTCTTCTTTTCTCGAGACCGAAATAAATGTTTCCATGAATTACCGCAGCTGAGGAAACGTGACGTCAGTGTTTGCCGTCTCCGTTACAAAATTTTGGCGGTGCTCCTTATAGCAGACGAACTTTGGTAATCTGATAACCCTGCGTGTGCTGTGTGGTGCAACGCTTAGCGTTCTCGTCTAGCAATCATTTACCGATAAATAGATAGATAATCAAATAAATATGTGGATACATGGTTACCGTCAGGGTTGGCCGTTTTTCCGTAGCAGCATTTTTGCCATTTTCTAAACATTTGATGACAAAGAAAATGGATTTAATAAAATTGGATCACACACTATCATAAACGGATGAATATTAGATTACAATTACAGTGCGTGGAGTCAGATTCTGATGATTATAGGATTCCTTGTGTTACTTTCTTGATCACTGCATAGCATAAAACAATATACAATAGATACATTATTTAGCCAATAATGTGACATTTAATAACATAATGCGCCCATACCTCTTTATAGAAAATGTATTAGATGTTTAAGAAAATGTGACAATTAGCCTGTAAACTTTTTTTTTTTTTCTTTTAGTATGCGACTATGCATAGTGTGTTGCAGGGCTGAAGGTGTATAGTCAATCTATAGGAATATGGATCTACCTTGGGTGATGCCCAGCTGGAAGACCCAGTTGAAGTGACATCGGTGAAATTTCCGCCGTGATGACGTTCGGTCTGCCACATCAAATCAGTTCATACCAGGGTGCCTTCAGCAATTTTTATGTTTAATTTATTTGACCATGGAAAAATATTTTAGTTTTGCTTTAAATATTTTTATTTGCTTCATACGGTACCATCTGTAGACATAAAGAGTAGTAAAAATACAGTCTACGGAATAAAAATCCGTAGTAATGTCACCATCCTTCGGTCGTCTTTTGTTTCCATTGAGCAGATGAATATCCGTAGAATTCCAGTTCTGTCCTCCACGTACTCACGGCAGGAAAGAGCGCCCGATGCCGAGCCTGTGGGATGCTCTCTCCTGATGTACATACGTAGTGGATTCTATTTGTTGTCAAGGGTGGAGGGTGTGGGGCAAAACCTCTTAGGGGGGGGGGGTTGCGGGGGGAACAGCCCCCTTCATTTGACTATAGTTTTATAGTATCCCAAAACCTCTAAAACTTTGATACATTGTGTTATGCATATAGTCGCTATAAAACATGATGTCATCAGAGTTTTGCAGACATACAAAAAAATTGAAAAGAAGTTTGATATTCATCTTTTCACATCAAAAAGTCGATGGAAAACCATGAAAGCGATCTCCAGCCGATTCCAGACTTTGGTAGGGGAGGTTACGTTAGCTGATGAGCATGTAATGATTTTGAGACTGAAGCATACTCATAGTTTCAGGTCTTTATTACTTTACATGCTACTACCAATGTTTGCAAACTCGACGTGAAAAAGTGTTTTACGCCAAACTCGCATCTGTGGTAGACAATTATCCCTGATGAGACATTCACATTGTCCTGTGTAACTTCAATGCGGTATCCAGTTGTGATCAAGCTGGCTGCGAGATGTCTGTCAGTCCCTAAGGCTCGGGAGCTGATTTCAGCAGTGAGAATTGCTTTTGGGACCTCGCTAGGTTGATTGAGGATTTCTGGCTCCTAGTACAGCACTCCAACCTGCATCACTGGACATGGTATTCAGGGGCGGCGCTAGAAGACTTTTTATTTTTTTATTTATTTATTTTTTTTTTTTTTGGGGGGGGGGGGGGGTGTCGGGAGCAAGGTTACCGAGTAACATTTTAAAAATCAAATCCACACTTCTTACTTTTTAATATCTTGTTTCGAAATGGATCAAATTGAAATGAAAATGAAAACTTCGAGAGTTACAAACCATGATCATTGATTTCTTAAATTATGCCGACCACCAAGTTTGCCGAGTAAACTGTATTTTTTTTCCATTCTGCCGAGTGAAATGACGATTTGTGACCTTTGGGGGGGGGAGTGTCGCACCCCCCCACACACCCCGTGGCATTGCGCCTGATGGTATTGTGATACATGTACCGTGGCCAAGAAGATCGACTACATCTTTGTTATCACAAATCGCTAACCATCGGGTTTACTTCACCCCCCCCCCTTGTCTCTCTAGTGTCCACCTCTGGGTGTTTCACTTTGACAGAATGATGGAGGAATATGCCCAAAGATTTGTCGCGGTTATCTCCGACCAATTAGCAGCACTCGATAACCTGGTGCACCCTGTAAGTCCGTGGGACTACTTGAAGCGCAAAACTCTTGGTGCAACTCAGGGGCTCATTGACGTCATGCTAAGGTAAGGCCACAAATGCATGATGCACAAGACTCAGACACTAAAAAGACCATGACTTTTGTCCTACCTATCACTCCCCGAAAAAGCTGAACTCACCAGTCTTCTGTCAGAAGACTGGTGAGCAAAAAAGTTCACAAACTTCTGAAAGAGCTCAGCAGTTGCCAATTAGAATGTTCATGGAGTAGTGCTACCTGTCTTGCAAGTACCATAGACTACGCCACCATCCTAGAGAAACGAATCAGTGCATTCTGAAATCTCCGCTGGTGAGTGAGGACTTGACTCTATTCTGTCTTTGGGTTTATATCTTCACTTATTGTTGAATCTATATATATATATATATATATGTATATATATATATATTATATATATATATATATATATATATATATATATATATATATATATATATATATATATATATATATATATATATATATATATATACATATAGTAGGCCTACATGTATTTTTGTTTGCTGTGAGGGATGTCCTTTTTGCTTTAGAAATTAGCTAATATCCCACAAATTGAAGATATTTGGGGATGCTTATAAACCATTGGAAGTCCACTATCAGTCAAAACGTCCATCGTCTCCTGCATAAACATCTGTATGGAGCTCAAGTCCATCTGTTGAAAAGTACGTTGATTGTTATTTACGAAATCTGATTTTTTTTTCTCTCTCTTGGTATTAGTTATGTGCAATAAAGTACCACTCATACGGCTCTGGAATTTTTTGTTGGTTTGCATTTATCTTGTATTATTTATGATTTAATAAATATGAATAAGTGTTCTCAGTGTTTTGACATCAGTCCAATTAAATGCCAAGTCACAAAGTAATGTCTTAAATCTGGCTTTTGTAAACCTCAAGTGAAATGAAGTGACTTATCTTTATCAACGCAGTTGCTATTCTTAAAACAGATAAACAATATTGCACCTCAGTTTATTTACATACTGTAGTATTTATATATTTGTAAGTATAAATAATACGTGAAGGGAAAATGCTGTGTTATTCTTACCTTAAATTTCAAAATTTATTCATCTACACTACTGTCTGCGTTAATTTTTCTTAAAAGAATTCTTGCCATACCGCATTTTTTTATTTTTAATCTATCTATAGATATGAATATTGCTGAATCTGCTGAGACATGTCCTATTTTCCTTCACTGTTTTTCTGCAGAGGCATCTTTCTATCTCCCCACATATTTTTATCTTCACCCCCTACTTTATCACCACCTTGTTATTCTTCCTTGTAGCTTCTCTTCCTTTAACTGCTTACCTTCCTCTCGGTCTCCCTCTTCCTCTCTCTTCTCCTTCTCCTCCCTCTCTAACCCCTTAAGTAGCCTGTGAGTGGTTCTCAAGACCAATTTTTTTCTAGAGGCTTTTGAAATGAATAACAAAAACATACACTACATGTGCATTTATCTGATTAACGGCTCATTCTAAAAATAAACGTAACGATACATTAATCTTCGTTCCTATTAATATGTTACATATATCTTCTACTTCAGGTTAGTTCACAGCTAGACTTATAAAATTTGCAAATGCCTTTTTTCCTTTTAAATAGTTGTCAAACCCTTACCCCTCATGGGGACCCTGAGGAGTGAATCATTTGTCTTCCCCACTTACACCTGGCTTGCCATAGCCAATGAAAAATTTATACCCTTATTATGGGCATTTAGGCTTGCCCCTGTATCGATGTTAACATTTCCGGTTTTCAGAACCCTGGCTCTCCTTTGATCACGACGCCGAACACTGCTGCTACTTCCCCCTTCTTGATATCAGCTGTCAGCTCAATCCATTCCATAGCACCTACTCAGGTCATAACCCAGTCTTCACAAAGCATTCCTTCCTCTCTCCCAACATCCTCCATTTCATCTTCTCATCATCCAGTCCTCTTTATTTTCATCCTCCTGCTCCCTTACTATTCTTCATCCTTTTTGCCCATCTCTCTGTAGTTTTACCTACCCAGCACACTCCTTCTTCCTCCCGTCATCACCCGCAATTACTACCATCTCTACAAACGTTTTCAGTATTCTTATGCCTTGCCACAGTTACATCCGAGTCCGAAGCTCATGAATTACCAATTCTGACTGATCTCACTCCTTACCAGAACTGTTTCTATCTCCCCAGCTGATTGTTCTGTCATGGATTGGCTAGACTATGAAAACTACCTACTTGCCGACCTCGCTGACCTTAATGCAGTATCGGTTAAGTGCTACACTACTTATGCCAAAGGCCAATGAAAGTCACTGCCAAGCATACTTTCCGTATACATAACCTCCCCAATGAAGTTTATCTTGGTGGAGAATCCTGCCCTGTCAGACCATATCGATCTCTCCGGGATCTGGATTGTAAGATAGCGGGAGAGAGGAAGGGGTGTATAATGACCTGGATGGGGATTCGGAATGGATATTGTTGACAGCAAACCAATTGTGGTGGCTTTCATAACGCATTTTATAGGGACTTACAAGTTCGAGTCTGAGGGAGCAGTCCTCAGATTCAAACTTCACTGAGTAATTACCTGGGTGGGTGATTAGGAATGGATAGAGTTGACAGCAAACATCGATGAGGGGGTAGTAGTAGCAGTGGATGAATTCATGATCAAAGGAAGGGCAGGGGTCGGGAAAAAAGAGAACTCAAATTTAAATAAGCTAGTTCATAAAGGGTAAGCCTTAATGCCCCTAATAGGGGTACAAAATCTTCATTATTGGCCATGGTGAGCTTGAAAAATATGGGGCTGAGGGGAAGAGAAACGATCTACCCCTTAGGGTCCCCATAAGGGGTCAGGGCTATGAGACTAACGAACGGTTCCAGGAGGCCGTTCAGGACTGACACAAAGCCAGTCCTTCAACCTTTCAGCATGTCTCTCACACATTAGGAAGGGGAAAGAAGGGATTGAAGACAAGAGGGAAAAGAAAAGACCATGCAGAATTAGTTGAGGCAAGGGCTGAGGTTCACAGTTGGGGGTGATGCCCTACATTAGTCCTGTCTCCGTCTCCTATGCCTCCCCTCCACCACCAACAATAACGCACATTGGTTGGAGGGAAACATTAGCAATATCTAGAAGCAATATTATTCCAATACTCCTTCCTGGTGCAAACATTATTTTTTCTTTCCACATCTTCAACCTTGGGCCTGTCTCATCGAGGATATTTTCCTTTTTTATATTGTAAATATAGTGTATTCAGCATAATCTATTAGTCCATGTTTTATCTACCTTTTTTAGTGGAATAATCTATTCAAAACAATATTGATTTGGAAATAATTTATTTGCTATATCTTGAAAACACGTTTATGTCAATTCAATATTAATTTATCCACCAAAATTTGTTAAATCACTATTCAATGACACTCCAATGCTCAACTTACTCCTGATACATACCAGAATACTTAATCTTTTGGTTCAAAATAGAGTATACATCATCTTGCTAAATACTGGATATTCCAAAACTCCATTTCCTTCAGTTATATGTATTTAATATTTCAGGGTTACACAAGTTAAAATGATCCACCAAGTATTTTTTTCCTTATGGAGAAACAATGTGAATGTAAATATCTTCTACATGGCAGCTTAAAGATCTCTCTTGCTCATTATTTGCTTCTTTTTTTAATTACTTCTTGGCAGCTGCAGCCTGAGCCGCTTTCTTGGCTTTCACCATCTCTACCAGTTCCTGGGGAAAAATGTACAGTGTAATGTTTAAAAATGAATGAATAAATAAATAAAGATGAATAGCATTCAGTTATGAGGTAATTTGAATGTACAAGATTAGATTACATAAAATGCTTTCCTAACTACATAGATTCAAACCTCAATTCTATAACATTTCCACAGAAGAGGATACTAACACATTTCATGTTTTTTTGACTTATGCCATAGTAATCTAATGCTGCTGGGAACATATAATGTCCACTGTAGTTTGATTTATAAATTATTTTCAAATAGATGGTGCTGGGCCACCAATGACCTCACTTAATTTACTCTTTCCTTGAGGTTTTGGATTTTTTCTACTAATGAATATTGATACTTATGATTATTATATATACAATACTACTACTAGTAATAATAATAAAAAAGAAAAAGTGCAAATAGGAGGGAGGTAGGATTAGTAATTGACTCCTTGATGACACAGTATGTATGTACATGCCATCCCCAGCAGTAGGAGGGGTAAAATCCTCTTGCACTGCAATACGATATTTCTCATCTCACTTCATACTTTGAGGCTGGATAGAAAAGGCACCAAATTCTATTGGGTTAAAACTGAGAAAAATACTCTTGAAGGCCTGCCAGCCACAGACATGTCACACACCCTGGCCTAGATCCAGTTTTTGAAGGAAAAAGCCACATTAAAGCTCATAATGAAGCATCCTCATGCTACATTTTGGCTCAGGTGGTGCTTGAGACCTCCCCTATCTACGCCCTTGACTTCCTGTCTGATACAGTATAGGGACCTTACCTTGTATCGCCTCATGCAGTCTTTCTTGGTGCGATTTGGCACACATTCAGCTATACGATCCCAACGGTCGGGTGTAGACACTGGATAGGTCTTCAAAGCCTGTTCTAGTAAACGCTGCTCCTCAGGACTCCAAGCCATAGTATTCATACCCAGCATTTCTTGTGGAGCTTGGGGGGGGGGGGGATATCATTTAGTAAGTTATATCATTAACTCAGTGTTTCCACAATCTCAATATATTTCTAATCACAAGTATGCTATATGCTATTTTTCATGGCAATACTGTGAATGGGTTGGGGACTGAGGCTGTATACCTGTATGTCACATTAACTTAAATTTATAAAGTACTTCCAGTATCCTTGCACTGGATAATTTCTTTCTGAAGACATGCATGACAAATGTGCATAGCTATCATTTCATCAGAGCAATACAGACTATATTACATGAGCAAGAACAGACTCAAGGTATAAAACATGAATATTCATCTCATGAAGAAAACCCTGATCTGACAATAATGATAAATCCCTCATATACTTACTATCGAACCTCTGAGAAGCAGTAGAATCACTAATTGATGGCTTTGCCTGTGATTTTTCAAGACTCTGGTATGCGTGTTTATTAGCGGCTTCTCGCATGTGTTGATCCGAGTGCAGTAATTCCTTCGCCTTTCCTAATACTTCCTTGGCATTCCTTGTCGTGATATTTGTTGATGTATGTTGATTGATGTATTCTGATACCACCTCCCACCTTGAAATTTAAAATTTTTTAAAAAATGACAGTAAGGTAATTTCATGTGTAAAAGCAGAAAACAAAAATTAATGCAAGTTGAATAAAAAATAAATAAAATAAAAAATAAAAAAAAAATAAAAAAATATAAAAATAAAATATAAAAAATCTATGCCATACATACATATATGAGAGAGGTAAATCTACTTACCTCTTAGTTGTGCCAGCGGGAAATAGGTTGACAGCCTTGATAAGAAGTTGTAGGTCATCCTGATTCCAAGGTTTATTAGCAGAACTATCACTGCCACCACCCCCACCCCCTTTTGCTGCTGCTGCCGCCACCTCCTCTCGCTCGCGTTTAATTTGTTTGCGGATTTCTTCTACCTGTGTTTGGGGATTGACAAATATGGAAATGAACACCTTCATTGCAACTGTTCTGTGTGAACATTTTTCCTTTTAAAATTTGAACAACATTCCAGAAATTCTTTGGCATGCATGTACACAAATCCACATCTGCATATACACAGACAAACAATAACACACCCATAAGTAAAAATAAACATACATGTAAATGGATCTTTTACAAGTAGACCAATAAAAAAATAGGTGAATCCACAAACCTCTTTCATCAGAACATCTCTTGCTGTAGAATGGTTTTTCCCTGCCCGAGTAAGTTCCTTGTTCAGGTCCTCAATTTTGTTCAGTTCCAGAGCCTCACATAACAGTTCGACATCTGTCATTATCTGTACCTTGTCATCTTCCTTGGTTGCATAGTAGTTATGATCCTTACAGAGTGTTCGTAGAGTCTGTAAAGAGAGATTTCTGTGTATATCTACCCGAGGTCAACAGTCTACCTGCATTCAGGTAGACTGTTTCCTACCTACTTAATAATTAATATCTCAAACTCCTATCCTTCCAAAAAAGTCAATAAAATGCCATATCTAATTCATCAGACATTTGTATTAATCCTCAATCGACAAGCAACAATTTCTTTCTCTTACCTTACGCTCTTTTTTAATGGCTTTCTTTAGTGTCTCTCTCTCCTTTTTCTCTATTTCCTGTTTAGCTCTCTGCTCTGCTTCTTCTGCCTCCCTCTTCTTCCTTTCGGCTTCTTCTGCTTCTTGTTTTATCTAAAGGAAAAACATCAAATATATATAAAACTGCAATTTAATCGGATGTACACTACAATCCGATCATATATGAAGAAACATATTGGCAAGAGTCTTTGTTTCTATGTATTGGTGTTTGTAACTGTGTTGTATTTTAAGTGTGTATATGGGTATCCGTGTGTGTGCATCTGTACATATTGACATTTGTGTATCTATGTATGTGTTGTTTATTGTCATGAACAACAACAATAACTAGAAACACTCAGAAAGGGCATACCTCCACCATGGCAATACAGCTACTGATGCAATAAAAGTATTCACACTTGAAGATTTACATTAAAATCACCTCTTTCTCAAGTACACTGATGGTGTCTGTGTTTCTGTATCTCACAATACTAATGCACCCTTTAAAAAAGTCCTGGATCCATATCATGATCCAGATCACCACCAAAATTTAATGGCATCTAAGTTAGGCTATGAAACATCTCTGGTAAAAATTGCATAAAAAATCTGTTCATAACTTTTTGAGTTATTCTGTGCAATATCTAGACCACCACCAGAATTTGATGGCATCTTGAGTTGGGCTAAGACACACCTACAGTAAAAAAAAATCATAAAAATTTCTTCTTAACTTTTTGAGTTATCTTTCTAACCAATGCTACCAAAAACATAACCTCCTTGGCAGAGGTAACAACAACAACAATAATGATAATAAAAAAAAAGTTAGAATTAAAAACCAACTTACTCTCTCTTCTTCTTCCTGCTTCTGTCTCAGTGCATCAGCTCGAGCTTTCTTCACAGCCAGCCTTCTCTCTCTCTCTTCCTCCTTGAATCTGCATAAAAATGAAAAGTCATATCAATTTTGAATGCATGTATACTCTTGCAATACTACAAGGTGCAGGAATGTAAGCATAAAATATGGAAATATAAAATGGGGGAAACAGGCAAGAAGAAAGAGTAAAGAAAGAAACTAACCAGAAAAAGCAACAAATAATCACAAAATAGAAACAAAGCTTTAATGCCATTACTACACAACCAAAAAAATTGTAATCTCATTAACATTAGCAACTATCAATAAAAACAAAGGTCTAAACAGTGTCACACTGAAAAAGCTTGCCTTCTTGACTATAAGGTAATAAAAAAACAGGTTCATGATTTGTAAAAAATCCAGAGGGAGTCGACAGCTTTACAACTGTTAGAGAATTCAGGGGAAATCATTGGTCCTATACATTAATCCCAGGGAGGAAATACATGTTATATATAATGAATTGAAAACTTATGCAACAAACAGCAACAAGTTATCATGAACATTACAAAAAAAGGAAACAAAGAAAAAAACTTATCCAAATAACCCATACTTTGCAATTCTGGGGTCACAGGCATATATATTGTCTACTAGTCTTCTCAGTCGAGCCATTTCTTCCTTGCGTCGACGCGCTCGCTCAACTTTGTTTTGTTTCTCTATCCACCTTCGTTCTTCTCGGCTGAAAGAGGGAGAGGTGTGAATATATACCTTGTTCATTAAAGCACCTTCGGAAAAAATTGCAATTGAAAAACATTTCTTCCTTTCTTAAAAAACAAAATGAAAAGAAAGAAAGAAAAATCTTCTGAAACATCACTTTTTAGTAAAATCTATGCTACAATCAACAGAGCCTTTTTTCTTTTCACAACCCTATACTGCAATACAGGCCATAACATTATGAACGAATTCTCGAATAAACAGTGTATATATACTTTTAACTAAACTTTTTAACTTTTTCATCTCATATTACCTATTCTATCCTATAGCTCCTTCCATTTAACTACTGTTTCGTGTGTGTATATATATAAATATATATATTTATATATATATATATATATATATATATATATATATATATATATATATATTATATATATATATATATATATATATATATATATATTATATATATTATACATATATATTTTTTAATTATAAGAAAGGATATAAATATCTAAATATAATAACATATCATTACATCAGACTGTACACCAAAAACTGAAAATAACAAAACTATGATAATAAGGATAACATTGCTAATGATAAAACCAATAAATCCTCAACTTACTCTTGGCCTTTTTCCTTCTCTTCCTCATCTAGATATGAAAACTCTCGCCAGGATTCAAAGTCGTACCAAAAGCTGTAAAACCTGTCAACCTGTCAAAAGAAATGGCACTACGTCAAAATCCGAACTACAACTTCAAACTTGAGTCTTTTCATACTTAAAAGTACATTATATTCTCAATGGTATTTGAAACATACACAAAAAATATAATCTATAAAATATTAACAATTAATCTAAAACAAACATACCTATATATAAAAACAACAAAAAAACTTCGTATTTCCAATCTGCATCCATCAACAATAATCTACTTAAATAACTGATCTCATATTCTGCAACATGGCAGAGAAAAAAAGATTTTTCGGACATACACACCTTTTCTTTCGAGTCATCAGGCTTTCCTAGAAGTGGGCAATGCTTCCTTGTAGACCATCGAGTATTTCTTTCTATCACAGGACCAAACACCTGTAGAGAAAAATTAATTGTGGTGTGTAAAAAAAAAGGAAAAATCAGGCAATTTTGAATTAATGAGGAACGATACTTGAGTGAATGTTAAAGAGCTCACTTTCACCCTTTCTCCTTCTCTCTCTTTCTTTTTTATACTACTTTATTTGTAACCTCTATGCTCTATACCTATATACCTATCTATTAATGATTTGCTTTAGTTTTCTTGTTTTTTTTTCTCAATATCAACATAAGAAGAAGAGGAATAACAACAAAACTGTCAAATAAAGATAAGAGAGCATAATAAAAATAATTCCAATTAATAAAAATTAATAAAAATTACAATAAACAACAATATTGGTAACATCAACCCATAATACCTAAAATAACCCTAATAAACACCAACCTTGAAGAAATTAGCCTTATTGTTTGAAGTCACTGGCGGAATATCATCATCAAACTCAGGATCGACTGAGTCCCAGGATCGCCTTTTCACAGGGTCTCCCAGGATCTCATAGGCTTTTGTGATGCATGTGAAGTAATCGTCGTCATCGCGGATTTCCTCACCTGCGCCTCGTCTCTTGTCAGGGTGGTGGCGCAGAACCATGATGCGGTCTACCGTAGAAAATTGTCAAATGTAAATTCAAGGAGAGAAGGAGAGGGATGGCGAGAAGATAGAGGGGCTAAAAGAAGGACAGGTGGACAGGTGATGGTGGATATATGAATATATAGAGATGGATGGACAGAGAAGGGAAGGGGGGATGGGAGAGAGAGAGAGAGAGAGGGAAAGGGGAGAGGGAGGGGGGGAGAAAGAGAGAGAGGGAGAGAGGAGACAGGGGGGGGGAGACAAAGAGAGAGAGGGAGAGAGGGAGAGAGGAAGAGAAGGAGAGAGGAGAGAGGGGGAGAAGAGAGGAAGAGAGACAAGAGAGAAGGGAGGGAGGAGGGAGGAGGGAGGGGGAGGAGGAAGGGGGAGGGAGGGAGGGGAGAGGGGAGGGAGGGAGGGAGTGGGAGGGAGGGGAGGGGGAGGAGGGAGGGGGAGAGGGAAGAGGGGGAGAGGGAAGGAGGGGGAGAGAAAGGGAGGGGAGAGAAGAGGGAGGGGGAGAGAGAGGAGGGGAGAGAGAGGAGAGAGAGAGAGAGAGAGAGGAGAGAGAGAGAGAGAGAGAGAGAGAGAGAGAGAGAGAGAGAGAGAGAGAGGAGAGAGAGGAGAGAGAGAGAGAGAAGAGAGAGAGAGAGAGAGAGAGAGAGAGAGAGACAGAGACAGAGAGAGAGACAGAGAGAGAGAGAGAGAATAAGGGGGGGAGGGGTACCTAAAAGAATTAGAGAAGGGTAGGGAGGTGAAGGAAGAGAGGATTAAGGTGAGGGAGTGAGAGAGAGAGAGGAAAGGGAGAGTGAAAGGAAGAGGGAGAGGGAAGGAGAGAGAAGGGGTTAGAGAAAGAAAGTAAGGAGGAAGGAGAGAGTGAATGCATACACCCTCTAAAAGAATCACATTTTACCTATTGTTTGCAGATTATAGGACAAGCATGCCATGTTTACTGGATCAATTATTTGTCCTACCTATCCCACCTGCTGACTCTTTTCCTTGATTTTTTAATTTTTTTTTTCGTTTACTGTTATTGGTATTCTAATACCATTACAACAATCACAACACCAATAACAACAACATTATCAATATCAATATCATAAGAAAAAAAATCTGCCTGAAAAATCAAGGAATAGAGAAATCAGGCACGTAACTAGGCCAACTAATAGACTCCTTGGTAGCTGAGCAACTGTGGAACCATCTGTATGCAAATAAAATTTACAAAAACTAGACAGTACATGAACCTGCTACCAATGGGTTGAATACACATGAGCAAATAATTGTTATGTTATCAAGCCATGATACTGTACCTCTGAACACTTTCACAGCAGACACATAATATACTCACAGGCTTTTTTGATATCATCATCAGATGCCTTATACCGGTACCTCTTCAAACCCAACACAGCATAATGGTCTTGGTTCTGAAATACATATAAAAATTAATTGGCTTATTAAAAAAAGAGAGAAAAAAAGACAAGCGGCACAAAAAAGAAGTAGGGAGAGGAATATAAAATGGGAGGGGGTGGAGGAGAAGGAGCAGGAGAAGGAATAGGAGGAGGAGGTGGAGGAAGAGGAGGTGGAGGAAGAGAAGGAGGAAGAGGGGGGGGGAGGAGGAGGAGGAGGAAGAGGAGGAGCAATGAAGAGGAGGTGGAGGTGGAGGAGGAGGAGGAGGAGGAGAAAAAGGCAAAGAGGGAGGAGAAAGAAGAGGAGGAGGAGAAGGCAGAGGGGGAGAAGAAATAAGAGGAGGAGAAGGAGTAGGAGAAGGAGTAAGTGGAAAATAAAGAAGAGAAGAGATGGAGAAGGAAGAGAAGGAGGAGAAAAGGAGGGGGAGGAGGAGGAGGAGGAGGAGGAGGAGGAGGAGGAGGGAGGAGGAGGAGGAGGAGGAGGAAGGGAGGAGGAGGAAGAAGAAGAGAAAGTGGAGGAGGATGATGAGAAAAAGAAGAAGGATGAGGAAGGAGATAATAGTAATAATAATAAAAACAATAATAATAATAATAATAATAATAATAATAATAATAATAATAATAAAAGGAGAAAAAAGGAGGATGAGGAGGAGAGAGACGAGGAGGAGAAAGAGCAGTATGATAAGGATGAGGAGGAGAGAAGGAAGAGGAAGAGGAAGATGAGGAGGAGAGAGAAGGGAGAGAAGAGGCAGTATGATAAGGAGGAGAGAAGGAGAGGATGAGGAGGAGAGAACAAAGAAAGAGGAGAAGGAGGATGAGAGGGGGGGAAAGAAGGAGGAGAGGAGGAAGAGAAGAAGAGGAGGAGGAGGAGGAGGAGGAGGAGGAGGAGGAGGAGGAGGAAGAGGAGGAGGAGTAGCAGAAGAGGACAAGAGGAGGAGAGAGGGAAGAAGAAAAAGAAGAGGAGGAGGAGGAGAGGGGAAGAAGAAGAAGAAGAAGAAGAAAGAAGAAGAAGAAGAAGAAGAAAGAAGAAGAAGAAGAAGAAGAAGAAGAAGAAGAAGAAGAAGAAAAGAAGAAAAGGAGGAAAGGAGGAGAGGAGGAGGAGGAGAGGGAGGAGAGGGGAGAGGAGGAGGAGGAGGAGGAGGAGGAGGAGGAGGAGGAGGAGAGGAAGTGGAGGAGGAGGAGGGAGGAAGGGAGGAGGAGGAAGAGGAGGAGGAGGAGGGGGAGAAAGAAGTGGAGGAGGAGGAGGAGAAGGAAGTGGAGGAGGAGGAGGAGGAAGGGAGGAGGAGGAGGAGGAGGAGGTGGAAGATGAGGAGAGGGAGAAGAGGAGGAGAGGAGGAGGGAAGGGAGGAGGAGAAGGAGGAGGAGGAGGAGGAGGAGGAGGAGGAGGAGGAGGAGGAGGAGGAGGAGGAGGAGGAGGAGGAGGAGGAGGAGGAGGAGGAAGAAGGAGGAGGAAGAGGAGTGGGAGGAGATGAGAAAAGAAGGAAGAATAGAAGAAGCAGATGAAGGAGGAAAAGGAAATTAGGATTAGGATTAGGATAGAGGAAGGGGAGAAAAAGGAGGAAGAGGAGAAAAGAGAGAAGGAAGGAAGAAGAGGCTGGAAGGAGAAAGACAAAAAGATTTCACATGGCTATCAACAAAAAAAATTAACACAAAAACATAAAAACGAATAGAAATTGTATAAAAAATCCCATCAAATTTCCAAACTAACCTTCCAATCTGCTGGACTGAGTGATCTGAGGTACTGAATGTCATCTTCAATCTCGACTTCTGGGTTTTCTTCATCTTCACTTTCTTCCTCCGACTCTCCCGCAGAGGAAATCAAGTGCCCTCTCAAGCGCCGAGCTTCATATGCATGAAACCACTGTCCGACAGGCTCTACTTCCACTTGGATTAGGGCTGGAAATAATCCAGACAATGCAGCCAATGTTCATCATGGGAGAATAGGTATTTATGACAAAAGCAGTTCTGGCATTTAACTGAGGTACCTAATGCTGACTCCTTTTTAATCTTTTAACATTCTGGGAAAATCAGTGTCATATTAGAGAGCAAGGTTTTGAGTTCCTTTCATTAATGAAGTAAATCCATAAGACAGAAATGCTTATAAACAACCTGTCTCCATTATTAGTCTATTTTTGCATAAATTGTTACACTCTAACAAACATGAAAGGCCAATGTTAAAAAACATGCATCCATTCAACAGTGGAAGCAAGTATTTTGTAGCAGACAAATTATGCCTAATTATGTACCGATGTTATTCAAAACAAGGTAGATTTTCCAGACTTAAAACTCTGAAATGTGTAGCTGAGATCTCAGCTGCTCTCCACATGTCAGTCACACATTTTCTGACACAACTCACCTCACAGATGCCAAACATAATTATAACCAACTTAACTCTGGAATTGCCTTCCAAAATAAGAGATCTCGATGGATAGCTAAAAGGTAGTGACGATCTTACAATCTTAAGCTAGGATCTTACTAGTCTTCTCTGTCCTGGGATCCTCCGACAGCCTCGCTGAAGGCAGGTAAGCTGACCAATCAATAGCTGTGGTTGGCCATCAGTGAGGCTGTCTAGGGATCCCAGGATAGAGGAGATTAGTGTGACTTTAGCTTTACAGGGAGAGGGGAAAATATCCTACACAACTGGGTTTGGTTTCGGGTCCTACAAAACAAAGACACAAGAAATGCATAAAGATATATCCCAAAAGGCTCTTTCAGCAAAAATCTCTAATGAATATGTTCCCTTAGCCTCCAATTCTGCTAACTTTGGTCTAAGATGTCACTATAATTAGTGTGAAACCTTTCTGATGCAACAAAAAAAACTAGTTTGCCTCACAATAAAAACTGAAATGAAATCAACACAAAACTCAAACAAATCACACATATTTCTTTTCTGATAATCCCAGCAACATCAGCATTCATAAAAACATGCAATCCTTTGTGTATTTCTCGAAATAATCATACTAAAACTTAACTAGAATCCTCAGAATACCATCATTTAAAAAAAATACGAAGTTCAGTGTACCCGCTACATAACTATATAAATACCAATTCTCAGGAAAAAAGAAGCGATTTATATATCTTACGTGTAATTCGCCTTTTAATAATCACAGAAACACTGGAATCCTCAGAATCCATATCGGCAGTCATGGTCAGCGTGTTTCTTCTCGTCTCGCCGAACCAAAACAACTTCGGTCGCTTGTGCTCGGAGACGAGACAGTGTGGTCCATTTGGGGAGGAAGTGAATGATGTACTTTTAAAATTGGGTTATTGTAATCTTGATCAATGGTATTACTATTAGCTTTATTATCATTGATATCAATACTATTGTTTTTAAAATAATTATTGTCATAAGTAGTAGTTGTAGCAGTATCCTTATTATTATTGTTATTATTATTATTATTACTATCATTATCATCATTACAA
>NW_020870967.1:166133-171133 GCF_003789085.1 Penaeus vannamei
AGAGATGACGAGAGAGGAGAGAAGAGAGAAGGAGAGAGAAGTAGTGGAGAGGAGACAGGAGGAGAGAAGAGAGCGAGAGGCGGGGAGGGCGGGGGCGAGGGGGACGAGGGGCGGGGGCGCCGGAGGGAGGGGAGAGGAGGACGAGAGAGAGACGAGAGAGATAGAGAGAGAGAGAGAGTAGGAGACGAGAGAGGAGAAGAGAGAGGATGGGGAGAGAGGCGGAGAAGAAAGAGAGAAAGAGAGAGAGAGAGAGAGAGAAGAACGAGAAGAGAGAGAGAGGGAGAGAGGAGAGGGGGAGAGAGCAGGGGGAGAAGAGAGGGGAGGAGAAGAGGGTCAGAGAGAGAGGGGAGACGAGAAGGGAGACGAGAGGGGGAGAGGGGGAGGAGGGACGGGAGGGAGGAGGAGGAGGGGGGAGAGAGGGGGAGAGAGAGAGAGAGGAGAGAGGGAGGAGAGGAAGATGAGAGAGAGAGAGAGAGAGAGAGAAGAGAGAGAGACGAGAGAGAGAGAGAGAGAGAGGAGAGGAGAAGAGAGAGACGAGAAAGAAAGAAAGAAGAAAAGAAAGAGAGAGAGAGAGAGAGAGAAGAGAGAGGAGAGATGAGAGAGAGAGAAGGAAGAGAGAGAGAGAGAAGAGAGAGAGAGAGAGAAGGAGGGAGAGGAGAGAGAGAGAGGAGAGAGAGAGAGAGAGAGAGAGAGAGAGAGAGAGAGAGAGAGAGAGAGAGAGAGAAGAGAGAGAAGAGAGAGAGAGAGAGAGAGAGAGAGAAAGGAGAGAGAGGGGTACATAAAGGAATTAGGAAGTGTAGGGAGGTGAAGGAAGAGAGGATTAGGGTGAGGGAAAAATGTGGACACTTTTTGATATCCTTATTGCCTATTTACTTTCACCCTATTATTGTATCCTTACATTCTTCATCTGTTCAAAATCACAGACATCTTTATCTAACATTACTTCTCTAATCAAATATTTGTATATAACATGATCATGTTGCCAATTCTCCCTCTTTCATCCAACTTAGTATCCTCTTTTCTGTAGTTCACCTTTGCAATTCATATTTCCTTGAGTTGGTGCCCTTGAAACTCTTTCCTGTTTGTTTATATCCTTTTTGTAAGTACAGGCTCCATATCCATCGACTGTACTGCAGGTTTTATGTTAATTTATTGATCTTCGCCATATCTTTATTCCCACATATGAATGCCTTTGTCATGTTTGGAGTCATTACAAGCATTTTATGGACCTTTATGAGTGTGAGTGTGTGTGAGTGTGTGAGTGTGTGAGTTGTGTGTGTGTGTGTGTGCTGTGTGTGGTGTGTGAGTGTGTGAGTGTGTGTGTGTGTGGGTTGTGTGTGTGTGTGGTTGTGTGTGTGTGTGTGTGTGTGTGTTGTGTGTGGTGTTGTGTTGTGTGTGTGTGTGTGTGTTGTAGTGGTGTGTGTGTGTGTGTGTGTGTTGTGTGTGTGTGTGTGTGTGTGTGTGTGTGTGTGTGTGTGTGTGTGTGTTGTGTGTGTGTGTATGAGTGTGTATATGAGTGTGTGTATTGTGGTGTGTATGTGTGTGTGTATGAGTGTGTGTATGAGTGTGTGTATGAGTGTGTGTATATGAGTGTATGTGCGTATGCATGTGTGCGCGTATGTGTGTGTATGTGAGTGCATGTATGTGTATGTGTGAGTATGTTTGTGTATGTGTGTGAGTAGTGTGTATGTTTGAGTATGTTTGTGTATGTGTGTTTGTGTATGAATTATGTTGTGTATGTGTGAGTATGTTTGTGTATGTTTGAGTATGTTTGTGTATGTGTGAGTATGTTTGTGTATTGTGAGTATGTGTGTATATGAGGATGTTTGTGTGTGTAAACTTGCTCCATATCATTAGATGAAGAATACAATGTACAATAGCCATAAATGTCACACCAATTCTATTTACATCCTTACAGAATGTCAATAATATACATTCAAGAAATCACTAACCCATCACTTCTAATTCCCATCTATAACCTTAGACGGAAGACATGACACTGAAATGATACTTACTTGACAAACTCTTCCCTATTATGATCCGAAAGCAGGAGGACGTTGGTGAGATTGTGGTGGAGTTTCAAGAAGTCATGGTGGAAGATCTGGTGGTTTGCTAAAAGAGCCAGTCGTGGCCTCTGCGCCCAGTCTTTGTTCTTGCCGCTGCTGCGTAGCCAAGAAATGAACTCTTCTGCCCCGGCAATATCTGGTGACATAACTGTTCATAAGCGATGTGTGTGTGTGTGTGCGTGTGTGTGTGTGTGTCTCCTTATGAGTGTGTATATAATTACTTTTTATAATTCTAGTCATATCAAATAATTATTTCCTAAATATCAATTTTCAAAGTTGGAGACTTCCACAATGGAATAAATTGTTCCCTACATCAGTTTTTTTTCTAATAATTGAAAACAGCTTACACTAGATGTTTATTTTAGACACATTTGTTGGTCTAAGCTTGCATGTCAAACTGCTACTGAATGGCTTAGGTGATATGTCAATGTATTATTTCATGAGACAGAAAATTCAGTTCTACAAAATTACACAATTATGTATATATATTTAAAGCTTTACACTAACCTGCCACTCTGTCAGGCGTTAGAATTTCTTCTACTAAACAGGCAAATGCATAAGAATCGCGAGCATGTTGGTACGCAGGTGTTATTCTTGCTTTATCATCCGGTGGTATTGATTTTTCATGACAGTAACCATTAATGTGCTCAATGTGATCTCGAGTTAGCTCCCCAAAACTGTCATGGGGAGAAAAGATTATATTTTACTATTATTTTGCACTTATTTCAGTTATGCTTTCTTCATTTAATATGTAACCATGAAAGCAGAACAGTCATAAGTTAGATCTTTATATGAAGCTTAATGAATATGCATTATTAGTACCTGCAAGAATACTCCAGTCCCCATAATTTCCATGTTCCGTCACTAGTGATGAATATACTGGCAGCACTGACATTATTATGACTTACACCAGCCTGTAGGTGAAATGTTACAACTTAATACTTCTTTACTTATCAGATATTCCTTCTCTTAATATTTGTATAGATATCATATTTACAAACTGGTACATCTCATATAAACAAGCACAGAGAAATGTTTATATATACATCCATACAAATCACATTCACATATACACAAAAGAATGCTGAAATGAAAGATAATTCATATAAGTTAAAGCTATGCAAGTCAAATTAATATTGTATTATTCATTGTAAGAATAAATACACTGCATTATGCTATTTACTATTGCTTCCTTTAATGTTTATACATCTTAAAAAAAAAAAGTAACATTAAATCACTATTATGAATAACCTTGGTAGCATTTCTAAAAAAAAAAAAAAAAAAAGATCCCAAAGTGATTTGTCCATGTACATTGCATTACCCTATCATGAAGAAAAACCAGAGTATCTATAATGGATAACAATCCAGCTGAGATGTGAAGTGGTGACATTTGATCCAAGTCATGGTGTAGAAGTGGTTTCGCTCTTTCGGTTATTACAACAACTTCCCCTATAATACCACCATCGATGTACTTAAGCAGTCCTGGATGTCTGTATACACGACTGGCCTGTGGAGGTAGGATATATTAGTGAATATTATCATAATCAATATGTTAGAATATATTAAATGTCAATGTAAATGTTATCATATTTTGATATATGACTACACATAAACATGTAGAAAAGGTATGAATGGGAATGAATATGTTCACAATACAAAAGATGTATTTGCACAGTTTTGAATATATCATGTATTTCTGCTGAAGATATTTGTAACTGGTCAAATCCATCTTCTGTATTGTGAAGATATTGTGAAGATATTAATTCTCACTCATATCTTTTCTACATCTGTCAACATGAACAAGACTTTACACATACACAGTACACAGATACACAATAAAATTGATCAAACACTTAAAATTATATGACCAAATTCACTCACTCATCCCCCCCCCCAAAAAAAAAAACACCCACTCACCCATTCATGCACCCAAATAGCCATCCACTCATCACCCATACACACCTGTAATGCCCTTTCAATATATGGCCTCTTTCTGGAACTTGGAGGATGAGCTGCTGAGAATACTGTCACAGGAACATCTCCCAATTCTCCTGGGGCCATTGTCCAGTCCTCATATACCTGTGGATACAAGAATGAATACTAGGGTTTTGAAGGCTATGCACATACACAGACAAAAGTACATGTAATTATAATTAGTAAGTTCTGGTTTAGAATAATTTTTTAAAAACAAAAGAAAAGGGAAAAGAAAAACATATCAAATATAATACTTTTGTCTAAGGACAATTTTAACTAATCTTTAAAAAATCATCAATATACTATATATCAATAACAATACTTAAACTTCCTTGAATAAAATATCTGCTCAATAAAAAGGATGCTATAATAGCCATGGATTTTCATGCATGTTTTTGTCTGGATTCCAGTACTTGCTACACAAAGGAAAAAAAAGAAAAAAAAAAAAAATACAATACAGATCTGAAAAAGTAATGTCAAGTAATGTATCAAAGATGACCCTCTTTCCCCCTTAAAATACATAATTTTCCAATAAATCTAAACCTAATATACGTCAAATATATGTTTACAAATTTGGTAAGTGGCCTTGCCTCAAACAGGCTATGTGTAACACTCAAGACTTGAATATACTGTTTGTACTCTACTTTCCTTCTTCTGAAAATAAAAAAGAAAAGAAAAGAAAAGAAAGAAATTAGAGATCATATTATTTACAAGATCAAGTTTTTTTTCTGAAATATCATTACTGTTATTAGTCATAGTTATTTGTTTCAGCATTTTCTTCTATCACAATTAATTTTTGTTTATTAAATAATTTGCACCTAGACCTAATGCTTATGACAAGCCTAAGACATAATATATAAGCATCGCCTAAACTGTAAGAAAAAAAAAAACAATAGCATAGGTTGATTTACTCTACAATAAGAACAACATATCAGAAAGTATCAGACATATCATAAAATA
>NW_020870967.1:201133-206133 GCF_003789085.1 Penaeus vannamei
ACACACACACACATATAAGTACATATATTGCACACACACACACACACACAATATATATATATATATATATATATATATATATATATATATATATATATATATATATATATATATATATATATATATATATATATATATATATTACATAAACATATGTATAATATATACATATATTATATGCATATTCACACACACACACACTAACGTACATACGTATAGCCTCTCCCCCCATCCCCCCCTCGCCCTTCCTCTCTCTCTCTTACTCCCTCTCTTCTCTCTTCTCTCTCTCTCTCTCGCTCAGTTTCCCCCCGATGCTTTTTCACCTGATGGACCCATTCGCAGTCGCGGCTCCCAGGACACAGTTTTCTCCTTAAAATGTCCTTCGGTCGCGGGCCGTGATCTAGCGCCGTGGTTCCCGCTCTTTTCACCACAAAGGATCCATTTTATAGGAGATTAATTTTTGTACGTACCCTGTATTTTTTTAAAGGTCTTGCTATTGAAGGAGTCGATTTTATTCGCTTCCGTTTTGTCTATACTCATTTGAGAGGAAAGTGTTTTCAACAATGGTAGTAATAACGAATTCGAAAAAAGAAACTTTTTTATGTGTTTGGGTGAGTTCGATCTTTTTTTTTTTTATTCAGCGAGCATATATATAGAGATATTTTTGTCCCTTTATACACTCTGTTTTAACTTTCCCCTTGCAAACTTTTGATTTCAAAAAGGGTGATCGCTGCCTTAAAATAAGTGAGGAATATTAAAAAAAAAAAAAAAAAAAATGAAAACTAACTTCAATCAGTAATCACCAACTTTCCGACGCTGACTTCGGTTTCAACCATCCGAACACTTTATTTCCATTTTAAAAATCATTCGTTATATTTACTACACCAAGGAACAAATTCAAATATTACTGAGATGCAAAATGTAGACAGAATAATATCAATTCTATATTCCACAATCGTTCCACTATTCCCGCTTTTATCCCGATTTTATAGGTGGAGCCTGTGGTTACTAAAACGAAAGATATATAAACAAACAACAAAAAACACTTTTAGCCGGAAATACAAAGTATGTGGCTTGCTTAATTTCCACAAAAGACAAATGACGTCGTTTATATACTGTAGAAACGCAAAATTAATTCAGCTAACCTTTAATTCCCAAAGGTTATATTTTGAATAAAAAACGAACCTAATTTGACCCAGCGCTCTCGGCGGGGGTGACCTGACTTTAACCTTAATAATGATTTTGTTAAAATCTTGTTATTATTATTGATAATGTTATTGTTGTTGCTATTATTGTTATTATCATTGCCATTGTTATTATCACTATCATTGTTATCATTATTCATAATGTTAGTATTACTGTTGTTGTTGTTATTAATGAAAATGGCCATACTCATGATGATGATAAAGACAATGATAATGATGCTAACAACAACTACAATGGTGATAATAATAATAACAATAATGATGCTGATAATAACTACAACAATAATAACAATAATAATAATGATAATGATAATAATGGTAAAAATAATGATGATGATGATGATGATGATATTAATGATAATAACAAAGAAATTATTAAAGATGATAATAGTAACAAAAATGATGATGATAATGATAATAACAATAGCAAAAAATAATAAGAATAGCAATGGTAATGATAATTATAACAATTACAACAATAATAATAATAACAATTACAATAATGCTAATGCTAATGCTAATAATAATAATAATAATAATAATAATAATAATAGTAATGATAATAATAGTAATAATAATAATAATAATGATAATAATAATAATAAAAATAATAATAATAACGCTAATAACAGCAACAATAATAACAATAAAAACAACAATAATGATAACAATAATAACAACAATAATAATAACAACACCAATAATAACAATAACAATAACACAAATCGTAATAAAAAACAATAACACTGATAACACTGGTAATAACAGTAGCAACTTGCTTCCCTTTCAAGACCCAAGTTGCCCAGCATATTTCGTGCGAGGTTGTCACTGTGCCACACGCACGCACACCCGCTTGGCACTGCGGGGTCCAAGCAGGCACCCGGAGTCTTCGGATGGCACTCGGCTTGGGAGTTAAGATCGGGTATTTTGTGGGCGTGAGTGTTATATTTTGATGATGATGATAATGATCTTCATAACATTGATGATGATAGGGGTGATGACGATGATGATGATGATGGTAATCATCTTAATAACAATGATGTGATAGGAGTGATGATAATGATGATCTTAATAACAATGATGATATTGGGAGTGATGATAATGATGATCTGATGATCTGAATAACAATGATGATGATGATGATCTTAATAACAATGATGATGATGATGATGGTGATGATGATGATGATGATAATAATTATGATGATAATGATAATGATAAAGATAGTAATGACTATAAGGATGAGGTTGGCAATTCTTATTATTATCATTATTACCGTTGTCTTCATTGTTATCCTTGTCCTTAGTGTCGCTATTATTATCAAAATTATTATTGTTATCATTATTATTAGTGTTGTTATTAATAGCGTTATGGCTATTATGATTATTACCATCATCATTTTAACTATCAATATTATTATTATTATTTTCATTAATTATCATCATTATTTTCACTATTGTTATTATAATCGTAGTTATCATGATCAGGTTCATCATTGTCAGCATCATCATCATTATTCATATTAATATTATCACCAATCATCATTATTTTCACTATTGTTATTATGATCATAATAATCTTTATCAGTAACATCATTATCAGCAACAGCATCAGTCTCATAATTATTATCTTTGTCCTTATCATTACCATCGTTATCATCAATATCGTTATTACTTTTACTAATGTATGTTTCTTTCATCACACGAACATAGAGTGAAGGCAATAAAACAGTTCTCCCCCTCAAAAAGATTTTAGATATGGGGAAAAATCACAAATTGAAAATATGCATGTAAACTTGCCTCCCAATCCCTATATCTTTAAAAAACATTTTAGTACTCGGTTTCCTGTAATGTTCAATGAATAAATTAACTTCATCCTATATATGCGTTTAATGGGAAATAAAACCCGTACTTGAATTACCTTTAGGGATAGTAAAAGACTTGTTGTTCAGTCATTAAAGAAGGGATTAAACTGCTCGAAATCGGTTTAGCTAATGTCACGGCAAAGGGATCGGTTGATAAATATGTTACCTATGATTTATATTCTTATACAACTCATAAATATATGCCTCGGAGTTGTTCCTCTGCTTATGGTAATTACTTGTAACATTATTGGTTTACGTTTTCCTTATATTTATATCGTTATCCATTACAAATACGTAAAATTCATATCTATCTTGCCAAAAACGATTATTCACGGACAGAAAATGGATACGCTCGTTGTGCACTCAAATTCAAGCTGTAAATACTGGAACACGAACAAGGGAGTGTTTATGGGTCTATAATGTGTGTGCGTGTGTATATGCGTGCGTGTGCTTGTCTCGTTATTTTTCCTTTTATCTGTTGAAATGAAACCCAGCCAGAATAAACTACGAAAAACTAATGAGGCGTTGTGTGAGTCTCGATGCATCACGATTTATTTTCCCTCATAATGGGTGTGATTCATTTCAGCTATACGTCCCTGTGTTTGTATTTACCATGTAAGTATTTAATAGCTTGTTAAGGGTGTTTGATAGTATTTACACTCTTATAATCTATTACAGAAAAAATATTAATTGATTTATAGAGCGTTACATTATTGATTAATTACTAAATACACATCTATAAACCCTGTTGTAGAAAACTGAGCTGCTTATTTTTCCTACTTTTTGGATGAATCCTAAACTTGAATGCATTGCAATGATAATAATAAGATTCATTATAATGCCAGTATAAAACCCAAAAAAGTAATATCAGACGGTAATAACAGTAAATGTTATAAAATCGAACGAATTAATATTTGCGCGCAGTTAATATCACAGGGGCTGGCGTGGCGCAGTCGTTCCCATTTCGTGCGTTCGAGTCTCTGCCCTGGAACAAGGTGGGTAAGAAGGGCATCCGGTCAGGCACGGGCGGCCCGGGGGAAGGCTAGATCAGTAGCAACTCGAGGAGGTGTCATGGCGTCTGATTCTATTAAAAAAAAAAAAAAAAAAATGACGTCACAAAAGTTCCGGATGCTTTGTGAATATGGTCGATCATTTTGGTCTTCTCAATTTTCAAAAAGGATGGAAAATCATGATTAGAATGGTTATATTTTCGTAGTACAATCATCAAAATAAGCCTGTGGGACACAATGACACCTCGAGTTGCTACTGATCTAGCCTTCCCGGGTGGCCTTACCAAAATAGAAATCCCGAAATGCCGTCATAACCAAAGCGGGGAACCACAGACGTAACAGCGATCTCTGTTGTAATGACATTTGTTGACAAAACCAAAGGGCTAAACACAACAGTTACAATATTAAGTGTTGCTGCTAATTCCTATTGCTATGATAACCAGCGTATATATAAGTATGAATACATAAACGTGTAATATAAATCAATAATAGTAAAATAAAATGAATTTATTATTGTATCCAGTATAGTAAACACTTCAATACACAGAACACTACCCATCGATACACATACATTATGGTATGTCATATAGTACTGAAAATATTCATTGATGCGATAATCTATATAGCTGGATTGTACACTGCATCGTGCGAATTGTATATTGGGATTCCAATCGTAATTATGTAATACCTATCATATGAATATTTATTATATTTCCCAATGCGAATCCTTATGATAATTATACCTATCTTATTTACACATAAAAGGAATACTTACAACTATGACACATTGAATAGCCAGTATATGCAAATTCACCCCTGCTTATACCAGTATATGAAATAGCCAGTATATGCAAATTCACCCCTGCTTATATCCGACAACAAAAATGACAATAAAACAACAGCAACAACAACAGTAACAAG
>NW_020870967.1:216133-228633 GCF_003789085.1 Penaeus vannamei
AGATTAGATATAGATAGATAGATAGATAGATAGATAGATAGATAGATAGATAGATAGATAGATAGATAGATAGATAGATAGATTAATAGATAGATAGATAGATAGATAGATAGATAGATAGATAGATAGATAGATAGATAGATAGATAGATAGACAGACAGACAGACAGACAGATAGATAGAAAAAAAAGATAGATGGTTATAGATGAATAGATAATTCATAAAAAAGTACATTTATGCATATATCATGACACGAAAAGTCACGCCCTTAATACCCACCCCATTAACGCGCCTCTATATCACTCTAGACAAATGACTCTCATGGGCTGACACATCCCCCCACCCCCACCCCCTCCAAAAATTACGTTTTCAAAAATCACTAACTAGCCCCATATGGACGAAGATTTTAGTTGAAGATAAGGATAACAAGGCGGTCTAAAATTACACGGTGAGATTATGTGTCTCTCGGGGGTCCTTTCTGCCTAATGTCTCTAAGGGGGATTTCGCCTTCTGCCCATTCTTATTTTGGCTCTTTGATGTGTTTTTGTTATTATTATTATTATCTCTTGTTATCTTTTTGTTATCATTATTGTTATCGTTGTTTTGCTTTTATGTCGATGTTTGTGATTTTGTGTATTTGGGTGTTGATTTTTGTTATTACATTTCCTCCGCCTCTTCTTCTTCTTCTCCCTCTTCGTCCTCGTCCTCCTCCTCTTTCTTCTTCTTCCTCCTCCTCCTCCTCTTCGTCCTCCCCCTTCTCCACCTCCTTCTTCTTCTTCTTCCTCCTCCTCTTCGTCCTTCCCCTTCTCATTCACCTCCTCCTTCTTCTTCTTCTTTCTCCTCCTCCTCCTCTCCTTCCTTCTTCTTCTCCTTCCCTTCCTTCCTCCTCCTTCTCTCCTTTTCCTCCTTCTTCTCCTCCTTCTCCTCCTCCTTCATCTTCTTCTGCTTCTTTTTATTAGTATTTTTCTTATTCTTCTTCCTCCTTCTCCATCTCGTGTGTCTTAGTGTGTTAGTGTCAGCATCATCATAGTAATAATAATTATAACTGAAATAATAATAATGATTATCATGGGAATGACAGTGACAATAATAATAATGATAATAAAGACAAAAATAACAACACGACACCATTAACAATAAAAATAATAATAACGATGACAATGATAATAACAACAACACTAGCAATAATAGACAATAACAAGAGCAACAACAACAAAAAATACAACAATAACAAATATCAACTAATCAAAGAGGCTTGAGAAATTGCTCATAGAAACTGACGGTCGAAAATTCCATTTGTCTTGAGAGAAAGAGAAAGAAGTCCTGCGCAGTTTGTTGTTTTGGCTTCGCGTCCTTCGTATATATTTTTTTTATCTCTCTTTCTGGAAGAAAACTTTTCAAATGATTTTTCTCCAGCATCTGCCTGGGAAGTTTTGAGTTCATCTTCCTTCATCTGCGGTGAGTCGTGTGCACATACCCTCGCACAGACATGTAGACATAGCCGTGTATATGCTTTTGTGTAGAGACGTTCTTCATGCTCGTACAACCGTATGCTTATAGACGTCATTCATTCAGTAACTCACATATTAAGGCACGCTGATCCTTACTCGCTTACTCATTCATTAATATGTATATATGCATGTGTTTATTTACATACTGCTGGAGAGGCATGCATACACACACATACGCACGCATAAACACATATGCACACAAAATTACCCACAAACACATACACAGAAAGAGACAGAAACGGAAACAGACACAGAGACAAGCACAGAAACAGACACAGGCAAGCACACACACACACACATATAAACAAGCATAAACGCCGCACATACACAAACGCACATACACAAAGAAGTATAAAAGCCACACACACACACACACACACACACACACACACACACACACACACAACAACAACACATTCCGACGCCTGCTCCTCTCGTCCACGAAACACTCGCCGCACAACAAGCTATTCCACAAAACAAAGCGACGAATTGGCAACCCCGACGCTCCAGGTGGCTTAATGGCCAAAGTTGGTTCTTGGTTCTACAAAAACAAAAACAAAACGAAAACAAATAAGATAAAATGAATGGGTCATAATCCTTTACATGTGTTTGTTCGAGCAAATATAGATGAGGCCAACACAAGCTTCCGGGAAACAGCGACCGGGCGGTGTGAGCTGCCGATATTTTATTTTATCATTAACTGATCAATCATAATGTCATTGTGCACATAAATTATATATATATATATATATATATATATATATATATATATATATATATTACATATTATATATTATATATATTATATATATATATATATATATATATTATATATATATATGTATGTATATATATATTATATATATATATATATATATATATATATATATATATATATATATATATATATATATATATATATATATATATATTTACATACATACGCAGTACCTTGGACTCCGCAGGTAAAACAGGTAACGCTCGGTCTTCATTCACGTGGTCCCTCTGTAGGCAAAGGGAAGGACTGGGTCTCTGTTAAACGACTGAGAGAGGGAGAGGGGAGACTCAAACATTTTTCGTGCACGGGGTATTTATTTCCGACAAAGGCTTAACAAACTTTAGAAATACCTTCTCATAAATTCCGAAAACGAATCTATAAATCCGAGAATCCAGAACATGTCAATGATGAATGACTCAAAAGACAAGAAAGAAGTATAGGAATGTCAGAGAATCTTTTAAACAGCTGAAGAAGTGAGAAGGGAAACTCAAACACTCTTCAGACACGAGTTTGCCATTTCTTATCTTAAATGAAAGTCTAACAGACTAATAAACTCTAACAAATTCTTTCTCATAAATTTGAAATTCATAACTATATCAAAAGTCCAAGGGTCTCAAATCCTTGTCTATAGACAATGACTAATAACAATTAAGAGGTATAGGTGTTTTAGCAAATCAAATAGAGAAAAGAGAGAAGAGAGAGAAAGAGAGAGAGAGAGAGAGAGAGAGAGAAGAGAGAGAGAGAGAGAGAGAGAGAGAGAGAGAGAGAAGAGAGCGAGAGCGAGAGAGAGAGAGAGAGAGAGAGAGAGAGAGAGAGAGAGAGAGAGAGAGAGAGAGAGAGAGAGAGAAGAGAGAGAGAGGAGAGAGAGAGAAAGAAGAAGAGAGAGAGAGAGAGAGAGAAGAGAGAAGAGAGAGAGAAGAGAGAGAGGAGAGAGAGAGAGAGAGAGAGAGAGAGGAGAGAGAGAGAGAGAGAGAGAGAGGAGAGAAGAGAGAGAGAGAGAAGAGAGAGAGAGAGAGAGAGAGAGAGAGAGAGAGAGAGAGAGAGAGAGAGAGAGAGAGAGAGAGAGAGAGAGAGAGAGAGAGAGAGAGAAGAGAAGAGAAGAAGAGAGAGAAGAGAAGAGAGAGAAGAGAGAGAGAGAGAGAGAGAGAGAGAGAGAGAGAGAGAGAGAGGAAAGAAAGAAGAGAGAAGAAAGAGAGAGAAAGAGTGAGAGTACTGATAAAAATAAAAAATCAAATCTATTCAACCTGAAAGTAGGGGAAGGTCGCAAGCGCTTAGGAGAACAAAAGACATTCACAGGAGAAAAACCATAACAGGGAACCAGTCAGCCCCACCTAAAAGAGAGAAGAGGGAGATAAGGATAGATAGAGATAGAGAGAGAGAGAGAGAGAGAGAGAGAGAGAGAGAGAGAGAGAGAGAGAGAGAGAGAGAGAGAGAGAGAGAGAGAGAGAGAGAGAGAGAGAGAGAGAGAGAAAGAAAGAAAGAAAGAGAAAGAAAGAGAGAGAAAGAGAGAGTACTGATAAACAAATAAAAAATCAATGCTATTTCAATCCTGAAAGAGGGGAAGGTCGCAAGCGCTTAGAGAACAAAAGACATTCACAGGAGATAAAAACCATAACTCAGGGAACCAGTCAGTTTGCCCCAAAACCCTAAAAGAGAGAAGAGAGAGATAGATAGATAGATAGATAGAAGAGAGAGAGAGAGAGAGAGAGAGAGAGAGAGAGAGAGAGAGAGAGAGAGAGAGAGAGAGAGAGAGAGGAGAGAGAAGAGAAGAGAGAGAGAGAGAGAGAAGAGGAAAAGAAGAAAGAGAGAAAGAGAGAGAGAGAAAGAGAGAGTACTGATAAACAATAAAAATCAATCTATTTCATCCTGAAAGTAGGGGAAAGGTCGCAAGCGAGGAGAACAAAAGACATCACAGGAGAGAAAAAACCATAACTCAGGGAACCAGTCAGTTTGCCCCAAAACCCTAAAAGAGAGAAGAGGGAGATAGATAGATAGAAGATAGATAGCATAGATAGATAGATAGAGAGAGAGAGAGAAGAGAAATAGAAGAGAGAAGAAGAGAGAGAGAGAGAGAGAGAGAGAGAGAGAGAGAGAGAGAGAGAGAGAGAGAGAAGAGAGAGAGAGAGAGAGAGAGAGGAGGAGAGAGAGAGAGAGAGACAGAGAGAGAGAGATACAAACCCAAAACTCCGTGAGCACCTAAAAAAAGGTACCCGAAAATGGCACATTCCTCTCTCGCAATATAGAGAAGTTCCAAGGGCTGTGCAACTCCATGCTGACACGCAATGAAAATGGTAGTTTAGTTTCAGCTGTAAATACACCAGTAAAACACATTCTTTATCGTATTAACAGTGTATGAATCTCACAACCTAATTTTGGGCTGGCTTGTTACTCCTGTCTTCAACGGAAATATTCGTCCATACGGGGATAGTTGGTCATTTTTTTAAATATATTTTTTGGGGGGGAATTTGGTATCTCGTGAGAGTAATTTGTTTAGGGCGGTGTAGAGGCATATTGCGGAGTTAGTTATTAAGGTCGTGACTTTTCGTGTCATGATATATACACAATTTTACCTTTCCGAACTATTATATATCTATCTATATCTTTTTATCTATATACATCTATCTGTCTATATCTATCTATCTATCTCTATCTAAAATAAGCAATTTCACACTGCAGGAGATGCAACTCTACCCAAGATAAAACCTCAATAAAACTTATAAATCTGTCATTCTGAAGTGCTTCGTTTTTATTCCCACCATGTTTACCGTCCCGTCGCCATGAATTCCGCTCGGATGAATGTCTCTCTCCCGCTCTCCTCCTTCTGGCGTAAGAGAAGGAGGGACTCTTCGCAAGAGCCTGTCCGCCAACACGCCTCAGGGACCCCGCCAGTATGCTTCCATCCGAATCTTCAAAATGGAGAAGGAGAGCGGGCGAGAAGCAGTTACGCGAAGAAAACTATTTGTTAACCCCCGCGCCGGCCCACTTTCGCCTCTGCCAACGCGCCACGGAGACCATTCACAAGCGTCCCTCCGAATCTCCAAAATGGAAAAGAGAGTGAACTAGGAACGGCCATAAAAAACCAGGAAACACTATCTGTCAACTCATCCGCCTTGGTTCCCGTTTTCTTTGAATGACCCCATCGCTCTTCCTCTCTCGAAAACTGAAAAAAAAACCGCCGAAAAACACACAAAAAAACAAAACAGCGTGCAGAAAGGACTCGGAAAGCGCGCGAAACACTAAAAGATCTGCCTCTCAAGATAAAAATTTCCCCAAGGGCTAATAGAAAAGCGAATAATTCTGCAATAAAAATACATGTCTCTCAGGGGAGGCTTCCAGTTCCAAAATTCAGGGAACAAAAGGTGACCTCAGAACGTTACGAAGATGAGATCCCTGGAATAGCCCCGAGAATGACTTTAATTTGCGGCTTTGCGAGGGGTATTGATCAAGATTTCGACATTGTTCTGTGGTGATGATGGCGAAGGTGGAGGAAGAGGTGGTGGGGGAGGAGGAGGAGGAAGAGCAAGAGGAGGCAGAAGAGGAGGAGGAGGAGGAGGAGGAGGAGGAGGAGGAGGAGGAAAAGGATGAAGAGGATGAGGAGGGTGGTAGTGGTGGTGGGTGAAGTAGGTAGTGGTGATGATGGAGGAAGAGGTATTGGTGGTGTTGTTGATATGTATTGGTGGTGGAGGACGAGAAGATGGTGGTGGTGGACAACAACAATAATGTTAATAATAATGATGACAACAATAATGATGACGATAATAATGATGATAATAATAATAATAATAATATAATAATAAATAATAATAATAATATCATAATGATACAACTAATACTACTGATACTAATAGCAATCAACAAAATTATAATAACGATGATGATAATGATAATGGTAACAATAACAATAATAATATTATTGTTAATGTTGATAATGATAATAGTCACATCATTAATAATTATAATGATAATGATAACAACAATAATTACAATGATAGAAATTATGATAATAATAGTAATGTCAATGATCATACTAATATTGATAACAAAAGTAATAAAAATAATAGTAATAATAAAAATTTAAAAAATAACAATAACAACGAAAATGATAATTACAATGATGATGATGATGTAACGATGGTGATAGTGATAACAATAATAATGATAATAATAAAAATAGTAATGATAATAATGATGTGATGATGGTGATAGTGATAATAATAATAATAAAAAATGATAATAATAATGATAATAAAAAAGGATAATAATAATGATAAAAATAACATCGATAATACTGAAACAATTACAATTATAACATTATCAATAATAATAATAAAAGTAATGATAATGGATTAAAGTAAAATCACTTTGACAGCCATATACCCCACTGATGAGGATTCGAAGCCACTCAGTCAAGGCAACGACCATCTCATTACAAATGTCTGAATCCACACTGCCTGCCACTGTCCCTTTTGCCACTTAACTACCTATCAAGCACCTGGCACTTAAGGGAGCAATTTTAAGGCATAAGGTCACACGGGAAAGGTCATAGATCATGTAGGGTTAATTAGTCGGTCTGTAGATTCATGATTGACAATGTATTAAGCTGCTTTATATATAAATGTATCTATTGTGTATTCATTGCTGTTGGGATAAGAGGTTTTGCTGGTGTTATTGTCGAATAAAAGAAAAATAGAAAAATAGCTATTCAATTATTTTCCATTCTACTTGCAACTTTGTCAATTAAGAAATATTTATATATTCATTATTGCATGATTAGATATATATCAATTTATATGTTGCTTATTATCAAATAGAACAACATATTCCAGTTATAAGCCAGTAGATGATACTTGAAATGAAAATCAAAACGTCCACAAAAATCAAATAATCGTTTTAGAACAATCCACTTGTATTAAAACTAGACTAATTTCAATTGATTTCCCGTAATACAATAAGCCCTGATCGCATTAAGATCCTAAACCACACTGAGGGAAATAGGAAACACAACCCCCAAACCACATTGTTTATGGTAATTTCATTGATAACCTATAGTATCGTTAAGGAAATGTTATTCATCTTTTCCTCGGGCGACGCAGGAACCACGGTAGACTTTCCCTAAGCCTTGAGAAACACACAAAGTAGAGAGCTGACCGCATTTCCGTAGCAGCATTTCTCCCGTTCTCTGAGCATTAGATGTTAAAGAAAACGGATATGAATAATTAAATGGAAGCATACACTATCATAAACGGATGAATATTTGATTACACTAATAGTACGTAGAGTCAGATAGTGATGATTACAGGATTTCCTGCGTTAATTTCTTATCAATTGCACTGCATAAAACAATATATTGTAGATACGTTATTAAGCTAATGATATAACAACATTCAACAAAAATGCAACTGCACCTCTTTACAGAAAATGTATTACATCTATAACAAGAAAATTCAACAGTGAACCTGTAAACTCGATTTACCTAAAAAGTATAAGACTATTCATAGTGAGTGTGTTGATGGGCTGAAGGTGTAACTTCACTTTATGGGACTCTCTACCTTTGGTGACAGCCTACGGAAAAAAAATCCGAAGTGACGTCACCATCCGTCTTTTGTTTCCGTTTACAAGACGAATTCGTTGTCAAAAAATGTCGACCATGTTTCGAATTCCGTTTCGAACATCTGCTTAATACCACAGTTTTTGTATAAGGTAAAAGAGATCCGAAGCTTCAGTTCGTTAAGAGACTTTTGTCCGCCACTGTACAGTACCTTCACTCTAGATACGTATAGGCCTAATTGCGTTACTCAGGCCTAACTAACCTAACCGCCGTGACAAGACTGCCTTCGATTTCCAATGGTAGCATTAGTTTCATCACGAGAAGGGCTGCAAATACCTGTGATAAGCCTAATTGGCCCATAGAATGGATCCTGCTTTTGGTTATTGTGTGGGTGTTCCTGGGTGTCATGATAAAAGGGGCGAAACTAGAAGTGCGAGCGTAGGTTTGTGGTCTTAGTCCTGCCTGGCAACATCTGGATTTGTTATTGGTCTCTTCAGTATGCGTTATGTGACAGTTTTCACAATGAAGAGCCTGCTTACATTAAGTTGTGTAGTTTGTTTTTTTCTCAGTGGCAATTACCAGTTTTTTTTCCTTTTCGTTTCCAGTGGGGCGGGATACTCTCAGCACCTCAGAAATCTCAGTTCCGTTCGAGAAATCCTGGATTAAATATTGGACTGTTTAGTATGACAGTCACATTTTTTGGACGGTATGTACCTGGTCAATACAATGAAGAAGACGGTGTTTTACCAGTGTTCTAATATACTTCATTTATATTCACAATACTTGTTTCGGAAATAAATAATTCATTTCCTTAAAGAATTTTCGTTTGGCAAAGTATAATAAACGTTTGGCAAACCTCTGACAACACAGAATCCAAAATTATTAATCATACCCCTGGTTTTATTCTCGCCTAATCTTAGAAAAGGTTAAGTCATTCGAATATCACAACATTATCCTTTCTTTCGACAGTTAAATATATATATATATATATATATATATATATATATATATATGTATATATATATATTATATATATAAATAAAGTATCATTTAAGTTATATTGAAAAAATAATGCTACTTTTAAAAACAATTCAAGATTAGTCAAAATCAACTGTCGAATTGGAGAAAATTTGAGAGAACAAGTTTGGGGTGAACACATAAAAACGTACACATACATACACATATGTATGTCTGCCTTTCTGCCTTCATCATTTGGAAAATAAATGACTAAATTTGTTAATGAATAATATTGTTCGTATATTTAATTGTCGTAAATATCATCATTAGCATTACCATTTTAGCATTATCGTTATCATTATCGTTATTACTATTTGTGTCCTAATTATCACTATTATTATTATGGTAATGAACCGTCACCCCCCCCCCCGCATCTCAATTCCCGTTCGTTCCCGCGTTTCTGGCGTTTGAAGATCGCCAGCGGGTTCTGCCAGTGTGGCCTTGTCGCGTCGTTTTTTTTTTATTTTTTGCGTGTTTTTTTTCTGTTTTCAGGTTGTTTTTTTTTTGTTACTTGTTAGGTGTAGTTTTTGTGTGTATATATGTATATATATATATATATATATATATATATATATATATATATATATATATATATATATATATATATATAACTGTGTCTGTTTCTGCTTCTATTAGTTTTAACTGGTAATTATTTTTGAATTTTAGTTACCGTTCTCTGGCTATTTATTCTTTATCGTGATAGACACTTGCTTACTCATCATGGAGTAGAGGCATGTGTTTTCACTAATCATTTTTATGCTCCTTTATTTCACTTTTTTTGTCTATTTACATCACATGTTCCTGCCAGATTTTGTTTTTATGTAATTTGTTTTTATTCAGTATTATTACTTTACGTGATCAATAACGTCACAGCGTTTCTACATATGGTTAAATTTCCCGCCAAATATAAATCAATCTGAAGCTGTTAGTGTTTAGATTGATACTCTTTTTGACTTGGCCAGATCTGCAATAGCACTTATATTATTAATTTACCGTCTATAGCATTTAGTCTGTAAGAGGATACTCTTTTTAACTTGGCAGATCTACAGTAGCACAGAAAGATAAGTTTAGTTTGGGAACCTGAAATTTCTATTCAGTGTTGCCATTTTAGCGATTTTTCCGCTAGACCTACAGTTTTTGAGCTATGATCTAGCGGGGGGAAATTTTGAACGTTTACTCTATATTCAACGATTTTTTAAAGTTCTCTTTTGGCGAGAAAATGAAGAGCTTTTACTCTCATGTCTAGCGGAGTTTACAGTCCAGTCTAGCGGTTTTGTGGAAATATCAGTGGCAACAGTGTCTACCTTACTAGAAGCTGGACGTGATCTCTATACTGATAAGAAAAAAAATATATAGCTGCAGTAAAGCTTTAGAATTCTATTTCATGGCTGTTTACCTTTATTCAATATCCCTGAGATCTTGGCTATGTTTTTTTTCTTATTTTTTTATATAAATTTTGGCTTTTCTTAATGTTTTATTCCCTTTCGAGGAACACTAATAGGGCCATTCAAGACTTCAAAGAAAATTGACTTTTAACGTTTCTTTTCTTTGCTTTTACACATTTTAGCCTTTCATAATCGTTTATTTCCTTTCGAAGAACCCCTATAGGACCATTTCACACTTAAAAAAAAAAAAAAAAAAAAAAACGTATATCTCCACCTTTAGCGTAGACCGCCTTTTTTTTAATTATTTTTTTTTTCGTTTTGAACGTTCAGGAACATTAAGGAGATATTTACACCCTCATACACGAGCCCAAATATTTCTCACTCGGATTCCTGCGACGTTGCCACATTTCGAAGGGAGGTGTACTTTGGGGTGTAATTGAGCGTAGACTTGTGTCGCGCTGACTGCAAGGGGGCGGAGTTTGGTAACGGGTTGATATATATTAATGATAATGTTATTGTTTCTTTATTATTAGTATCAATGTATTATTGTTGTTGTTATATTATTGTCATTATCATTATCGTTCTTCTTCTTTTTCTTCTATTTCTTTTTATTCTTATTATTATTATCGTTATTATTATTATTATTATCATCATCATCACCAGCAGCAGCGTATTGTGTTATTGTTATTACGATTATTATTATCATTATTTTGATAGTATATAATCTTATTATTTAATCATTATTATTCTTATCAATTATTGTTTATTACCATTATTATCATTATCATATTCATAATTGTGTATATCATTATCATAATTATCATTGTTGTTATGTTTATTGTTATAATTATTGGTATCATTATTTCCATTATCATTATTATTCGTAATATCAATTATATTTTACTATCACTTTTCTATCATTATTCCTATCAACATTATTTCATTTCTATCATTATTTATAATAATCATAATTATCATTCTATTGCTACCTTTTATCATCATAACAAGTATTACGATCAAGACAATGTGGATATTAATAGCATATCGTCATTGTTATTATTGTTATCATCATCATCCTCATTTTCGTTCTATTTTTTGCTTGTTTGTCACCATCATCCTTTGGGTTCCATTTTTTCTGTTTCTTATTATCATCTTTATTTATGTTCCATCTATGTTTTTTCCATCTATATCATCGTTTTTGTTCCATTTATTTCTGTTTCCCATCATATTTACGTTTTTTGTTTCTCATCAATTTTCATCGTTCCATCATCGTCATCTCATCATTTACGTACCATTTTTTCTGTTTCTCACCATCATCATTTTTCGTTCCATTTTTTCTCTGTTTATCATCGTCATCTCATCATTTCGTTCCATTTTTCTCTGTTTATCATCATCATTTTCGTTCCATTTTTTCTCTGTTTATCATCGTCATCATCATCATTTTCGTTCCATTTTTCATCATCGTCATCATCATCATTTTCGTTCCATTTTTTCTGTTTATCATCGTCATCATCATTTTCGTTCCATTTTTTCTGTTTATCATCGTCATCATCATTTTCGTTCCATTTTTTGTTTATCATCGTCATCATCATTATTTTCGTTCCATTTTTTCTGTTTATCATCGTCATCATCATTATTTCGTTCCATTTTTTGTTTATCATCGTCATCATCATCATTTTCGTTCCATTTTTTCTGTTTATCATCGTCATCATCATCATTTTCGTTCCATTTTTTTCGTTTATCATCGTCATCATCATCATTTTCGTTCCATTTTTCATCATCGTCATCATCATCATTCGTTCCATTTTTTCTGTTTATCATTCATCATCATCATTTTCGTTCCATTTTTTTCTGTTTTCATCGTCATCATCATTATTTTCGTTCCATTTTTCTGTTTCATCATTATTTTCGTTCCATTTTTTCTGTTTATCATCGTCATCATCATCATTTTCGTTCCATTTTCTCTGTTTCTCATCATCATCATCACCATATTCGCTCCTTTTCTTCTCTTTCTCAACATCATTTTCGTTTCTCATCATCATTTTTGTTCTAATTATTCTGTTTCTCATCATCCTCATTTTCGTTCCCTTTTCTCTGTTTCTCATCATCATCAACATTATTTGAGAATTATTCCACCTAGAACTGAAGTTGCTCCTCCAGACAACGCTTGTAATTATCATAATACTCCAGACAGCTGTTACTCCTTATTGGGGGAAACCTGTTTCATCTCTCTCTCTCTCTCTCCTTTTCTCTTATTTCTTC
>NW_020870967.1:246133-256133 GCF_003789085.1 Penaeus vannamei
TTTCTTTCTTATGCTGAAGGTAGGCAAAAATATATATAACACTGAGCGTATTCGAATAAAATTCCAGGAATTATGTAAAGTATAATTTTTGTCATCGTTAAAGAGAAAATTACTTAATCGGATTTGGTTCGAAAATATATTTGCTTCACGGACAAGATGGCTGAATTACAGGATGAATTCAATTACGTTGGTTGGTTATCAAAATATTTATTTTTTCCAAGAGCCTATTGTCTAATCTTTCTTTTAAACATTTCTAGTTTATTGTTTTGTCAGAGCATGTTTTCTGTCGTTCTTCAGAGCACATTTTTTTCATGTTCTTGATAAACATTTAGTTCATTCTGGAAATTCTGGTATCTGAACGAGAGAAAATGTGTCTTTTGTCATTTACTGAAGCTTATATTTTTGATAACTCATTTCCAAAAGCAATTTCAAAAGCCTAATACTCACTGACTTAACGTCATATTTTCGCAACGTCTATCAATCTCGTGCCTTCATGATAAATGCAAAAGTGATATTCCAGTGACAAAGTAATTTAGTATAAAACCTCGTCCATCAATTCGCTTGACTCATATTGCAAATTCAAGAAAGATGGATTGAAGTTGATTAGTCGGCGATGTCCTGAAATCTCACATTCTTGAGCGGGCTGGACATAAATATAATTTCATGTCTAAATCATCTACAATCTGCTCTGACGTTACGATGCATTAGGTAATTTACATACTCATTAATCTTTCTATATTATGAAACATGTCATATTAATATATTCAGATTACACTACCGAGTATTTTTTTATGATAATAATGCACTAACGAGTACACAAAAACATGGACACAAAATCTCACACAAAAACAAGTATATACAAATTTATACACAATGACCCTTTTTCCATACACATACGTACAAGCGTTTCATACACAGACGTACAAACATCTGCACGCAATCACCCACACAGAAGCCGGTACACTATCATCTACACACAAACACCGTCAAACATCACACAAAACGCACAAAAACATACACGCGAGCACATACACACAAACACTTTGACATTAACACAGACGCACAATCTCCTACACGCAAATATCTACATACAACCGCCTACGCACAAACATACTACAAACCAACCCTGACACATTACCACATACACACTAAAATGCTAAGCCGTATACACTGATCCACACTAATCTATATACGGAAACTCATACACAAACACCTACATAATTATACAAACCTACAGCACAATTACGGTCAAAACTCTTGTCCAATCTGTTTCGAATTCAGCTTCATACCACACTTTTTGTATAGGGGAAAACAGATTCGAAGCTTCAATTCAATAAAAGACTTTTATCCGCCAGTGTACACACAAAACCAATACACACAAACACCTATACACTAACACATCCACATAAACAGCTACACACTAATACACCCACACAAACATACACATTAACCTACACTTACAGACACGCTCACACAGACACGTGCACACAAACTTCTACACACAACCACCATTAGGAGGCGCCCCCCCCCCCCCCCCCCCGATCCCGTGTATTCCTCCCCTGGGATTGTATCTGATAAAATATGGAAGGATAAATCATAGGATCTGTCATCCGCACGAAGGGGCCTATCTGTTTTGTTTGTTTGTTTTTGTCTACTTCTTTTCTGTTTATTGTCTGGTTTGTTTGTTTTTTCTTCTGGTTCTAATGTTCTTTTCCTTTTCTTTTTATCTTTTTATTTTCATTATCATTATTCTACTCATTGAGATTATTACTGTTATTAACGTCATTACCATCTCCATTAGCATTACCGTAGGTTTTATTATCATTACTGTCATTACGGTCATTGCCATTAATATTATTATCATCATTACCTTTACTACTTCTATTCTACTTTAGCTTTTTTCGATTACTACCATAATGAAAAATCCAAAACGAAAATTTTGAGGACCTGTAGCGAACAATTATCCCAACGAGGAAAGAATCTTCATTCCCATTAATTCAACACCAATATCTGGAATTGGACATGACCTTTTTTATTACTTTTTCTTCCCGGAATGGCAAGTTCACACACAGCCATAGAAATACCCCGTCCCACGTTAGTTCCCCCTTCACTTTAGCGCATATGCGTCGTATCCCGTTTTCTATGGAAAGTGGGAATTTCCATTTTCATCAAGAGGGGCGCTTCTTTTCATCCCTTGACGCTTAAAAGGGATTTCAATACGTTAATGGTTTTCGTCGTCCTGTGCAGTTTAAGGGAGAGGCTGTTGATTATTTGCTTGGGATTTCGAAGTGGAGGAATAAGGGGTGTGCGTGTGTGTGTTGGTTTGAAGATGGAGATGTGTATGTTGGGTTTTGTGAGATGGGAAGCAAGGGTCCGCGTGCTCTCTACGTCTGCCATCTTTTCTGTCGTTCTCTGGCCCGCGGTCTCTTTCTCTTTCTTTGTCTGTCTGTCTTTCTGTCTCTCTCCTTCCCTTCTTTTTCACCTTTGGTTTTCTCTCTCTCTCTCTCTCTCTCTCTCTCTCTCTCTCTCTCTCTCTCTCTCTCTATATATATATATATATATATATATATATATATATATATATATTATATATTTCCCTGTATATCGTGTGTGTGTGTGTGTACATATATACAATGTCAGAGTACTACGCTTTAACCACCGCCGCGGCAGTCGCAGAATCCCCGCGCTCCGACGGATGGCCTGAGCCCGATTTCACGGCGGGAAAACGGCAGATCCATCGCCCGCAGGTGTCGTCGGGGAAGGCGCCGCCGAGGCACGAGTGTTGGCATTCAATCAGGCAAGCGTGGCGCTGACGAATCAACTCTCAGTAAGGAATTGAGAGAGGGGGAAGTCCTGCTGGGGATTGAATGACTGTTGAACAAAGAAACACACACACACAAGTATGTATGTCTGTATGCATACACATATGCACACACACATACACAACACACACACACACACACACACACACACACACACATACATATATATATACATACATATATATATATATATATATATATATATATATATATATTATATATATATATATGTATGTATGTACGTATGTGTGTATATATAAACACATACACCCACTCACATACATATATATATATATAATATATATATATATATATATATATGTATATAACATATGTGTGTGTGTGTGTGTGTGCGCGTTTGAGTGTGTATAGAAAATGAAAATAAGTACTTCCACAATGCAAGAGAAGTATTTAACCGGTTTCGAACATATCTTCCTCAGAAATACGTGTATAGTTGTATACATGTATGCATGTGTCCATTGATATTATATATATATATATATATATATATATATATATATATATATATATTATATCCAATCAATCAATAATATATAATATAGATAAGATATATCAATAATGATAATATATCAATATATCAATTTATATAAATTAATGATGTTAAACGATTGTTGCTGTTACTATCATTAATATCATTGTTACTATTTCTATCATTATTATCATCATCATGATTGTCATTATGAGCATTATCATTATCATAACTTATTATTGTTGTTTCACTGTCGCTGTTATCATGGTAATTATCATTAATTTTGGCGTCATTATCATTTTTAACATTATTATATAAAAGAACTCAAAATTATTTCTAGAAACATGGAATACCTGAATCACTCATTTTCATTTTTCCCGAATCCGAGGAAGGAATTTCCCGCCAAAATTTGAATCTTGCCTCGAAATGGAGGAAGTCACAAATCGGTTATAAAGGGAGGCGGAAATAAGAACGTTAAATATGAAGTCTTTTCGAATTCCAAATACTTTCACATTCTTTCCAGGCATTTCCTTAAAATCTTCAGAAACTCTTTAATTATAATTTGTTCATTGCATGTGTGGAATGTGGTTAGATACACATAACTATGTATGTAGTAGACGAAACCGACTTGAAGACGGAATCCAGGAGGATTTCGAAACTTTCATTTCCAGTAAATCTAGTTTGTGCATTACTTTTTTTTTTTTTTTTTTTTTTTTTACCATAGTATGAATATTTTCACACACATATGCATATATATATATATATATATATATATATATATATATATATATATTATATATATGTATATATATATATATATATATATATATATATATATATATATATATATATATGTTATATATATATAGAGAGAGAGAGAGAGAGAGAGAGAGAGAGAGAGAGAGAGAGAGAGAGAGAGAGAGAGAGAGAGAGAGAGAGAGAGAGAGAGAGAGAGAGAATGAGACATACACACACACACACACACACACACACACACACACACACCACACACACACACACACACACACACACACACACACACACACACACACACACACACACACACACATACGTACATACATACATAATTATATACATATATGTATGTATATATAAGGCCATCATTACGCAACAGCCTTCCTTATGCTAAGCTCAATAAGCGGTTCGAGGTTCAATGTAAACATCCCCCCCCCCAGTATCTCCCCCCCCCTTCCTTCCTTCCACCGTGGACTCCGCTTAATGGAAACCTGTCAGATGCTGATGCTCATCTCGCGGAGCCTCCCTTGCCTGCTTCTGCTACCTGCTTTAACAGCACTCATTTCGGGCTCTTGGTTCAGGAGTGTGGACGCATATGCGTATGTTCACATGCACAGACATACACACTCACTCACATAAATATATATACGTATATACACACTTACACACACATTATATATATATGGATATGTATGTATATATATGGTGTGTGTGTTGTATGTGTGTGTGTGGTTGTGTGTTTGTGTGTGTGTGTGTGTGTGTGTGTGTGTGTGTGTGTGTGTAGATTTGATAGGAAGAGATATAGACAAAATTATAAATGTATGCGTGCATGTTTAACCATGCATACACACGGAGAACCTATTCCCACCCCGCGGCCCCCTTCGCGCGCCCTACCTTGATGTAGGAAACGGGCGGGAGCGACTTCTGGGAGTTGGCGTGCTGGGTGGACAGCGTCAGCAGCGAGGTCACGCCCAGGGTCACGCGCGCGGGAACGGCTTCGGGCTTGATCCAGAAGCTGATCCACGACATGATGACGATGAGGCAGGTCGGGATGTAGGTGTGGAACAGGTAGTATCCCAGGCGGCGTTTCAGCGTGAACACCACCGCGAGACACGTGAAGTTGCCTGGAGGACGGGAGAGAGAGGAGGGACTGCGCTGAAAGGCGTTGGTTTTCGAGGTGCGGGCAGCGCCGGAAGGGAAAGGGAAGCTGACTAAGGGAAGGGAAACCGTCTAAGGGAAGGGAACCGTCTGAAGGGAAACTGTCTGGGAAACCGTCTAAGGGAAGGGAACCGTCTGGGGGAAGGGAACCGTCTGGGGGAAGGGAAACCGTCTGGGGGAAGGGAACCGTCTAAGAAGGGACCGTCTGGGGGAAGGGAAAAGGAAACCGTCTGGGGGAAGGGAAACGTCTGGGGGAAGGGAACCGTCTGGGGGAAGGGAACCGTCTAAGGGAAGGGAACCGTCTGGGGGGGGAAAACTGCTGGGGGAACCGTCTGGGGGGGGAAACCGTCTGGGGGGAAGGGAACCGTCTGGGAAGGAAACTGTCTGGGGGAACCGTCTGGGGAAGGGAAAACCGTCTGGGGAAGCCTCTACGCTCCTGTACATGGATGGTGGATGAGTCCCTTCTGGCAGACCGGGAAACTACCCGCAAGGAAGTATAAATGATGAAGAGGAGAATGAGATAAACATGAACTTCTACAAAGAATTGATACTGCCCTGAAGAGTTCCGAGAGGGAAATAAGAAAGAATCATAAATCGGGGGGGGGGGGGGGGGGGGCGGAAGTAAAAAAAAAGAACAACGATAAATCGGCCATCCTTGAACTTCTCGGAAACCACGAAGGATCAAATAAAACGAATCACTTCCAAAAAGCCTTTCCTCTCTTCCCTCACACACATGAATAACACAAGATAAAACAACCAAGACGATTCGAAACATTAACCAACTAAGACAACCAAACAAAAAACAAGACCTCTAAACATAAAACAACTAAGACATCTAAACACAAAAAACAAGACCTCTAAAAAAAAAAAAAAAAAAAACACAAAAACAATGCCTCTAAACATAAAGACAACTAAGACATCTAAACACAAAAAACAAGACCTCTAAAAAAACAAACAACACAAAAACAATGCCTCTAAACATAAAACAACTAAGACACACACACTTACCTGTGGAATACACCTGAGTGCAGTCACCTGTCTCATTGGACACGAGGTCGAGTTGCGGGAGCTCGATGGTGTCGTCCACTTCGAGAGGAACGATGGGGTCCCAGACGAAAATCAGGTCATCCGTTGTGTGGGATACTGAGAGAAGAAGAAGAAGATAAATGAAATGATGAAGATGAAGAGAAGAAATAAAGGAAATGGGAAAAATTGATAAACAGGACAAAGAAGAAGAGTAGGGATGATAGAGAATAATAAGAGACAAATAGCTTGAACTGAATAGCCCCATACAAAAATCAGGTCATCCGTTGTGCGAGATACTGAGAAAAGAAGATAAATGACATACATGACGTAGATGAAGATAAAGAAAATAAATAAAGAAAATAGGAAAATTTGATACATACACAAGATAAAGAAGAAGAGAAGGGATGACAGAATGATAATAAGAAAAAATATCTTGAATTGGTCCCACACGAAAATCAGGCCATCCGTTGTGTGAGATACTGAGAGAAGATATATAACATAAATAACGTAAGCGAAGATAAAGAAAAGAAAAGAAATAAAGAAAGATGGGGAAATCTAATAGCTAAACAGGATAAAAAAGAATAGAATAGATGGCAGAGAGTAAGAGGAGAAAAATAACTTGAAACGAATAGCTCCCATACGAAAATCAGGACATCCGTTACGTGAGATACTGATAACGTAGATGAAGATAAAGAAAAGGCAAGAAATTAAGAAAACGGGAAAAATTTAATAGATAAACAGGGTAAAAAAGAAAAGAATGGCTGACAGAGAATAATAAGAGAAAAATCGCTTGAAACAAATAACTCCCATACGAAAATCAGGTTATCTGGGAGAAGATAAACGACATAAATGAAATAAAATCAGATCATCGGGGAGCAGATATACGATATAAATGACGCAGATGAAGATAAAGAAAAAAAATAAAGAAAAAGGGGGAAATGAACATATATCCAGAATAAAGAACAAAAGGATAATAGGTCATCTGTTGTGTGAGATACTGGGAAAAGGAAAATATAAGTGAAATAGACGAAGATGAAGAAATGAAAAGGGAAAATAAAGAAAATTAGGAAAAAGTCAATAAGCTGGACAAAAGAGAAGAGGGAGGATAACAAAATAATAATAAGAGAAATATCTTGAATTCGTCCCTCGCAGATACAGGAAAAAAATAAAGTAGATAAGGAAGATAAGTAAAATAAGATAAGGAATGGGGAAAAAAAGACATAGGATAAAATAATGCCATACACGAAGAAGAGAAAGAAAAGAGAGAACTGGAAAAAAATAGATAAATTTCTCAAATAAGAAAAAGGGAAATGAAAGAAAAAGAAAAAAGAAAACAGTCATCAGTTGGGTGAGCTTCCTGGAAAATAAAATAAAAAGATAAAGGTAATGGGGGAAATAAACAGAGCGATGAAGAGTAGAGATGGCGGAGAAGATAAATGGAATTGATGAGGAAGAGAAACAAGAGACAAAAGAAAATGTGCATAATAAACAAACAAATAAGGCAATAAAAAATGGAAAAGAATTATATTAATATAATGATAAAAACAGCTTGGATAGCTCTCATGTGAAAATCAGGCCATGATGATAATAATGATAATGGTGGTAATTATCACAATAATAACAAAAATAGTGATGGAAATAATAGTTATAGATAATGATGGTAATACTACTACTAATAATGATAATAAATATAATAATAAGGATAATAAATAAATAATAAATAATAATAATAATAATAATAATATATAATAATAATAATAAATAATAATAATAATAATAATAATAATATAATAATAATAATAATAATAATATAATAATATAATAATAATTTAATTATTATTATAATGGTATTAATAAAATAAAAAATAATTATAATAATAATGATATTGATTATCAGTGTTATTATTATCCTGGAATGATAACAACACTAATGATGATAGTAATAATAACCACAACAAAAATGACTGATAATGATAAGAGTATACAGAATGAAAAAAATCAATATGAAGGAATGAAATGGGTGAGAGAAATATTACGAAAATGGGAAATACGAAAATGGAAAAAGATTTAGGCTCGGATCCCCTGCGAAAATCAGGAAGAGGTGAAGAAAAAATAAATAAAGAAGAAATAAAAAAGAAGAGATTCTTTTTTTGAAGATGAAATTAAGATGAAAGAGGAGAGGAATGAGAGAGATGGTGATGATAAACAAGATTATAAAGAGAAATGAAACGAACATGTCCGTTTATGAGGGATGCTTGAGGAGGAAGATAAATTGAGGAGCTGAAGAGGATGATAAATGGAAGAGAAGAAGGAAAAGAGAAGAGGAAGGAATAAAGAAAGGTGAAGAAATAAAAAGAAATACAAGGATGACGAAAGAGACAATTGAAAGAGAAAGTGAAGAGGAATAGGGATAGAAATGAAGTAGAATGAAAAGAGAAAAAATGAAAGAAATAAATGGATTAGAAATAAGAAATAGGTAGAAGAAGAAGAACAACAAGAAATCTGCACGAAAATTAAAACAATTGATTTTTTGGAATACAGAAAAAAACGATAGAAATAAAAAAATAAAATAAATACAAACATAAAAAGAATCAGAAAGACGATTTTTTTATCATTATCATCCTTATTATCATAATTTTCATGATTATCACTATTATCATCATAATCAATATTATCATTACTATTGTTATCATCATCATCATCATCACCATTATTATTATCATTATTGTTGTAATGATAATAATAATTATCACCATCTTCATAATCATCATCATCATTATCTTTATTATCATCATTATTGTTACTGTTGTTACTTTTATCATTATTCTCATTCTCATTTTCATTACCATTATCATTATCATTTTCATCATTGCCATTATCATTATTATCATCATTATAATAATAATAATAATAATAATGATTATAATTATCAGTATTATCAACATAATTATTATTATTACTTTTACTACTACTACTACTACTATCATCATTATTATCATCACTATCACACTTATCTACATTATCAAAATGAGCAGCAATATCATTTTCATTGTCATCACTATCATTATTATTATTCCTATACCATTAATAGTAAATCTATCTTTATCAGCACTACCATCGCACGAATCATCATTACTGCGCCACTATAACATTCATTAAAGTTAGAAAAAAAACAATAATTTTCCCCTCACTCAATTAACACACTTCATTACATCCAAATACGATACTGATATCATCCATCAATCAAAGCATATCTACAGACCACAAAAAAATCATAACCAACATTTCGTTTTCTTTTTCTTTCAACTTATAATGTCATGACAAACGAGGGGTAACTGTAGCATTATGATACTCACAGCTTTCAATCTTCATGGCACACTGCTGAGTGTCATGAGGATATGACTGGAAATTCATGGCACAGGAGAGGAGAAGAGTCAGCCTGGATGGGGAGAAAAATACGATAAATTTAGTAAGAAGAAAGAGAAAGATAATGCTGATGAAGATGAAGAATGAGAAAAAATACGTATGTGTGTGTGTGAATATTTATTATCAGTGTTACGTGTATGTATATGTATATGACTGAATAGATAAGATTAAAAAGGTATCTGTCAATCTATCTCTGTCTGAGGCTCTATCTATCAGTCCGGCCGCGTGTCTGTAAGGATAGACAGATAGATAAAGACAAAGTTCTGAAATGGGCAATCAAAGGGCGAGTTAAAAGCGATCGGTGATTTTCATTCTGTACAAA
>NW_020870967.1:261133-273633 GCF_003789085.1 Penaeus vannamei
CAGAACCCGCCAGATCCAGGCCATATAATAACCCCTTATGAAAATGGATGAAAGATACAACAAAATAAGATGAAGAAGAAAAAGAAAAAATGTAATGATGATTAGAATTGGTAACTGTAGTAGTGGTGTCAATCCAACTTTGAATGATAATGTCATTAAGAAAATAACATAACAATACATTACGGTGATAATATGATGATTATAACAGCGATGATGAATATGTAATGGAAACAATATAATGATAACAATGGTGATGAAAGTATAACGATAACAATATAATGATAATACAATGATGATGCAAATGTAATGATAAAATATAATGGTATGATGTAATATAGTTATAATAACAGTAATAATAGTAGTGATGATGATAATTATAATGGCAATGATGATAATAACAACAGCAAAAACAGTGATAACAATAGTAATGGAAAATATGATAATAATAGCAGTAATACGGGTGATGACGATAAAAGTAATAATAATGATAATAGCAAGGAGAATAATATTAATAATGTTAACAATAGTAATACTTTTAGTAATAATGATAGTAATAATAATAATAACAAATTATGAAATAATACAATGATATAGATTCATACCTATAACAATAATGATGATAATCATGATAACAGTCATGATAATAACAATGATAATATTAATAGTAATGATAATGATCGTAATAATAATTACTTCAATGAATGAAATAATCATAATCATACTAATGATAATATTAATGATGGTTATTCTGAGAATGATATCTGTTGGGATTCTGTACTTATACTTTTGCTGTTTTGACTTAGGAGATAAAGAATTGAACTTCTATGTGCATTTATGTGAAAGAGGCTTGCGGCCGAGTGTCCGGCGGAGAACAGGCATTCGATGAAGATATGTGTGTCTATGTATATATGTAATATATACGCACACGCACACTCACACGCACACGCACACGCAACACGCACCACATACGCATACGCACACACACACCACACACAACACACACACACACACACACGCCATTCCACCCACACACACACACAACACATACACACGCACATATACATACATAAACATACACACATTGCACCTGCATTCATCGTAAGACCAAGAAAGAGAAAACATCTCACTCGGCCACGGCCATTAGAATTAAAATCGCACGCAAATTCTTCCAAGCAGTTGCGCGCCTTCAATGAAGCTTTTAGGCCAAATGCACCAAATCGACCAAATGAAATTTTTCTTTTAAATTCTATTGAACCTTTGATGCAAGTCAATCAATTGACTTTGAAATGCAAGTCTAATTTCTATGACCTTTTGAATGCAAGTCTTGTGCAATTCTCAAAGCAACCCAGCTATATTTGGTAGAAATTCGTTCTAATCTTACGTATAGGATAACGATTTTCTTGTGTATTTTAGAGTGAATTTACATATCAGCTCCGAACACCAGTGTATGTAAATAATTTCGCACAATATTATAGTTACCGCTTCGTAATGATATAAAGATTATTCCAATATTTGGGAAATAGATAATACTGTTTTTCCTAATTAGAAAGTTAATATAACTTTGTTTTTTTCCGCAACCTAATAATCCAATATTTAAGATCGATGAATACTAATGAGACGAAGAAGGGAAATAGTGATAAGATGAAGAAGAGGAGGTAAAAGGAGTAAAGAAGAAGGTGAAGAAAGAAGAAGTTGAAGAAGAAAAATGAGAAGAAAAAAGAAGGAAGAGATAAGGGAAGGAGAAGACGACAGACAAAAAAAAATAAGTAGAAAAAAGAAAAAGCAAAAAAAAAAAAAAAGAAAAAAAAAAAAAAAAAAAAAATATAAAAATTACTATAAAAAGAAATAAAATATACATATATTCTCTCTCTAAAAACAATATCTGCCGATCCTTGTCCTTATGGAATCCATACTCTTAATCACACACTTAATTATCAATACCATAATCATTAATACCACATAGAGGTCCTCAAATAACCATACGAGATCATTATTACTGTCGTTAAAACCCCAAAATTCTTTAGACATAAATGAAGTGTGTGATTCCCACGCTCTAATGATGCCAATAATTCAACACGGAATATCGAGGAGGAAAAGTTGGCGACGAAAGATTGGAATTATGTTGTCGATGAATTAAGAAGAAGAGAAAGAGGAGGAGGAGGAGGAAGGAGAGGAGAGGAGGTGAAGTGAAGAGGAGGGGAGGAGGAGTGAAGGGTGAAGAGGATGAAGGAGGAGGAGGAGAAGGAGGAGGAGAGAATGGAGAAGAGAGGAGAAGAGAAGGAGAAGGAGGAGGAGTAGGAGAAAGGAAAAGAAGTACGGAGAGGAGGGAGACAAGAATGGACGAAGGGGGGAGAAGGAGGAGAGAGAGTGAGGATGAAGAGGAGGAGGATGGAGGAGGAAGGAAGAGAGGCGAGGAGGGTGAGGAGGAGAGGAGGAGGAACGAGAAGCAAAATCCCACCCCCGACACACACACCCAACAACAACAACCACGGTCACAACTGGAAGGAGGGAGAGGAGAGGGGAGATAGGAGGGAAGGAGAGAGGGAGAAGGAGGGAGGACGAGGAGAGGAAGAGGAGAGGAGAGAGGAGAAGGGGAGGAGGATGAAGGGAAAGGATAGGAAGAGGAACGTAATTGGAGGAGGAGGAGGAGAAAGGAGAGGAGAATGAGGAGAAGGGGAGGAGGAGAGAAGAAGGAGAGGAGGAGGAGGAGGAGGAGGGGGAGGAGAAGGAGAGAAAAAGAAGAGAGAGAGGAGAGAAGAAGACGACGAGAAGGAGGATAGAGGAGGAACAGGAGCAGAGGAGGAGGAAAAAGGAGGGAAGAAGACGGAGAAGGAGAGAAGACGACGGAGAAGGAGGAGAGATGAGAAGAGGAAGGAGAGGAAAAGAGAGAGGAGAAGGAGGAGAGGAGGAGGAGGAGAGAGGAGGAGAGGAGTGGGAGGAAGAGGAGGGAGGAAGGAGGAGAGGAGAAGGAGAGAGGAGGAGGAGAGGAGGAGGAGGGGAGAGGAGGAGGAGGAGGAGGGAGGAGGAGGAGAGGAGGGAGGGGAAAGGAGGAGAGGAGAGGAGGAGGAGAGGAGGAAGAGAAGAGGAGGAGGGAGGAGGAGGAGGAGGAGAGGAGGAGAGGAAGGAGGAGGAGGGGGAGGAGGAGGAGAGAGGAGAGGAGAGGAGAGGAGGAGGAGGAGGAGGAGGAGGAGGAGGAGGAGGAGGAGGAGGAGGAGGAGGAGAGGAGGAGGAGGAGAAGGAGGCGGAGGAGGAGGAGGAGGAGAAAAAGAAGAAAGGACGACGATGAATAAGAAGGCGCAGAAGAAAAAGGAAGTAAAAAAAAAAAAAAAAAGAAGAAGAAAAGGAGGAAGAGTAAGAATAAGAAATAAAAACGAAGATAAAGACGAAGAAAATGATATAGAAGGAAAAGAAGAAGAGACAGAAATAGATGACGAGGAAGGGAAAGTCGATAACATTTTTGAGAAAATTGCTAAAATAACTAAAATGATTGAAATTAGTATAATAACTGCAAAGAATTAAAGGACTAAAATGAATAAAAGACTTAAATTATTAAAGCGAACAAAATAATGATAACAATAATTATAAATAAAAGATTGAAAAAAATTGGAATTATTAAAATGAACAAAAACAGAATGATAATTATAATAAATAAAAGACTCAAAAGATTAGAATAATTAAAACGATCAAAATAATGATAATGATAGTAATAAATAAAAGACCGAAAAAAATATTAGAATTAACAAAATAATGATAATAATAATAATAAACAAAAGACTGAAAAGACTAAAAATAACCAACTTGATTAAAATGACTAAATTATCAAAATGACTAAAATTATCTAAAGTTACTAAAAACAACCAACTACAATAAAACAAAAATGGAAATTCAGAATTATGTATATACTGAACTGATATGAACACTGGCCCACGAGCTGAGATCTACCCGATAGCCAATGGCCCAACGCAAATAGATGGATAGACGTTTGCACTGAGCTCGAGTTTGTTCAAAGGAGTTAAAGTGTTGTTCCAAACTGTTCCAATTCAGAGTATGTGGGAGATATCGCGGACAAATTCCGAATTTGTGTTGATTTTAGAATATGTTGTGGAGTCTGGATATGCCCGTGTTTAAGAAGTTTTTGTCTTATTTGTGTGTTTGGTTGTATAATTGTCATATATATTTTTTATCATTTTGATTGTATAGCTTTATCTTTATTGTTGTATAATCTTTATCATTATGTTTATAATTATATTTGTATCTATTCGTTCATGTTTTATGATTATATCTATAATCTTTATTCACTGTATAATCTTTTGGATATTCCCGTGTTTTGTTTTATTTCCGTGTTTGGTATCATTATCATTATCATTGCATGGCTTTATCTTTATATTTCCTTGTTTGGTAGTATTACTGTCGTATATTTTTCATCATTATCATTGCATAGCTTTATCTTCATTGTTTTATAATCTTTATCAATATATCTATAATTATATTTGTATCAATTTATTCATATTTTATGATCATATCTATAATCTTTATTTATTGTATAATCTTTTGGATATACCCGTGTTTTGTTTTATATGCGTGTTTGGTAGCATAACTGTCGTTTAATCTTATCATTATAATTGTATAGATTTATCTGTATTGTTGTATAATCTTTATCACTGTATCTATAATTTTATTTGTATTTGTTTATTCATATTTCATAATTGTATCTATAATCTTTATCTATTGTATAATCTTTTGGATATTCTCCTGTTTAGTTTTATTTGTGTTTGGTACTATTATTGTCGTATCATTGTTTAGTTTTATATATTATATATGGTATATCTTTATCATTACCATTGTGTATTTTTATCATGATTGCTGTATATTCTTATCGTTATCATTGTGCATGCGTTTTGTTATTATTATTTAATCTTATCTTTATTGCATTTTCTTATTATTATCACTGTATATTCCAATCATTATTATCTTATGTTCTTATTACCGTTGTTTATTCTTATCGTTATCATTGTATATTCTTATCATTACCATGAAAAAATCATTATCATTATGAATATTTAGCATTATCATTATATATTCTTATTATATATTCTATTCTATATATATAAATTATCAAGAACAATAACATATTCTTATCATATAATAACATATTCTTACAATTATCACTGTATAATCTTATCGTTATCATTATGAATTCTTATCATGATCATCAAATTCTCATTATCATCAATGCATATTCTTATCATTCCCATTATCTACTCAAACCAATATCATTATCAATCCTCGCCATCATCGCCCTTTTCTCAACACCAAATCCAAACGCTGATAAACACCGCCATCGGGACAGGAAACAACATCACTCGTGAAGATAAACAGAACTGGTGTTGTATCGCGGTGAATCAACAAGAATGGGAGAATTACGGCTGCGTTTGCATGGCGTGTGTTTGCGAAAACCAGGTAAATACACACGCGCGGATTATATCATTTAGAAAGAGAGGGAGAGGGAGGGAGAGAGAGAGAAAGGAGAGGAGGGAGGGAGGGGAGAGAGAGGGAGGGAGAGAGAGAGAGGGAGGAGGGAGGATGGAGGGAAGGGAGAGGGAGAGAGAGAGAGAGAGAGAGAGAGAGAGAGAGAGAGAGGAGAGAGAGAGAGAAGAGAGAGAAGAGAGAGAGAGAGAGAGAGAGAGAGAGAGAGAGAGAGAGAGAGAGAGAGAGAGAGAGAAAAGAGAGAGAGAGAAAGAGAAGAGAGAGAGAGAGAGAAAGAGAGAGAGAGAGAAGAGAGAGAAGAGACAGAAGAGAGAGAGAGAGAAAGAGAGAAAGAGAGAGAAAGAGAGAGAAAGAGAGAGAAGAGAGAAAGAGAGAAAGAGAGAGAGAGAAAGAAAGAGAGAAAGAGAGAAAAAGAAAAGAGAGAGAAAAAGAGAGAGGAGAATAAACAACAATAGAATGAAAAAGAGAGAAAGAGAAAGAGGAAACCGTGGCACAACCAGAAATATAAAAAAAAAAAAAAAAAGAAAAGAAAAGGAGAAACAGACAGAGAAAGAAAAGATACATGAAACAACCTCCTACTTCCCCTCACCCCCACCCCACCCCCCCTACTCAACACCCCCGCCAACTCCCACTCTAACAAACACCTTCCCATCACATATAAATACCCACACGCTCCGTAAAAAAAAAAAAAAAAAAAAAAAAAAAAAAAAAAAAAAAAAAAAAAAAAAAAAAAAAAAAAAAAAAAAAACGAACACGCCATCACCAAATCTTTCTTTTTTCCCCCTCGTTTTTTTCCTTTTCCTTTCATCTTACTAACTGATCTCCCGACGGTATAAATAAATCCTGGAACGAACGAAGAATATAGTTCGTCCGATGCCACGTGTTCGTTTTCTCACGCCCCGTCGATGAAGAATATTTACCCCTAGTTCGTTCTTCAAGAGAGAGAGAGAGAGAGAGAGAGAGAGAGAGAGAGAGAGAGAGGAGAGAGAAGAGAGAGAGAGAGAGAGATAGAGAGAGAGAGAGATAGAGAGAAGAGAGAGAGAGAGAGAGAGAGAGAAGAGAGGAGAGAGAGAGAGAGAGAGAGAGAGAGAGAGAGAGAGAGAGAGAGAGAGAGAGAGAGAGAGAGAGAGATGTATGTGGGTGGGAATCCGATGAGTATGGATAAAGGAGAGGATAAGAGATGGTAAGATAGATTGATTCATAAGGGGAAAAAATAGATGATTGGTGGATAAAATAAATGGAAAAGTAGATAACTGATAAATAAGTAAACTGGAAAATAGATGATTGATAGATAAGCAAGTGCACAAAATAGATAATTGATAGATAAGATAAATTGAAAAAAATAGACAATAGGTAAATGAGTATATGAAAAAAGATAATTGATAGATAAGCAAATGGAAAAAAATATATAATTAGTAGATAAGTAAATGGAAGAAATAGATAACTGATAGATATATATAAGTGGGAAAAATAGATAATCAATTCTCGCTACGGTCTCGATCTTAGTGTACATTTTCTCTATATTATATGACAATCTGAATGCTTAATGTCCCGAATAACAGCGCTGTATTTCTTATCATTATCATGACCAGACTGTTAATTATCAAATGATTGCCATTACTAACTTGCTGGTTAATCAATATCTATTATTAACAACCTTATAACAGTCATATTGTCATATAACTATCAACCCAAACTTGTCAGGTGACATATACTTATCATAAACCTGTCAACTGTCGTATAATCATCATGACAAAGCTACCATTTGTCATATAATTATTATCCCAAACCTGTCAGTTGTCATATACTTCATAAACCTGTCAATTGCCATATCATCATCATAAACTTGTCATTTATCATATAATCATCATAAAAAACCTGTCATATAATTACCATCACCAATCTGCCTATTATCGAATAATTATCATCACCAGCCTGTAAGATACTGAATAATAATCCTCACACCTTGACAATCAACGAATCATCCTCATCACCCACTTGCCACTTATCAATAATCACCATCACCCCTATCATCATTACCCTCATTCTGTAATCCACATATTTACAAAAATCGTAAAAAAAAAGAAAAAAAAATCGTATTCGGTCAAATTCTATGGAAAGTGTAAGAACGTTTGAGGGGGAACTCAGATAATTTAAATTTATTGTCTGTCGGGAGTGTGTGGCTAGTATATCTATGTCATTGTGTTATTGTGATGATCATAAAAAATCATTTACCGACCATCACAAACCTATCAAAGAATCTCCAAATCAATTCATAATTAAAAATGAGCAACAGGTAAGACTTCAGTTTCATCTATATATTTATCATCTTTATTTCTTGTATCAATAATCGATTGAGTATACGAGAAAATACGAATAAAAAAAGGTTGAAAGTGTGAAATGATGTTTTATGATCATATAAGATAATGAAATATGAAAAAAATGAATTAAAGTATTAACAGTATAATAATACATTAACTGAAAGATATGAAGATTTAATGATGAATGTGGCAATACAAAAGACATAATTCAGTAGATATAAAATTATAACACACAAAAAAATCTTTTTAAGAACATAAATCGAAAATTAAATATCAAACAGTAAAGAACTGTATATAACTTCATAAAAAAGATAAATTAAATTAAGATCCTGAGAACGATTTGTGTTGTTGATTTTATATTTATAATCTCTTTCATAAGACTTAAATGTCTATGATGATATCAATGAAAATAAATCACCACATAAAACACGATTTTCAATTAATCTTTCGATATTAGAAAGGAAAACTGTCTAACCGATTTAGCATTCAGGGGATTTCATAAAACTACACTCGTTCAAATAAAGGAAACGTGATTTAATTGTAATAATTTTATGGGGCATTTCCTATGGAAGACGTTGGTCATATATCTGCTGTGTCATGGGCGAGGAGTAAGTGTTTGTGTGATGTGATTGCGTGAAAGAGAGAGGATGTTTTCTCTTCGCGTGAGGCACTAATGAGAGTCTTGAGAAAGCGTATGTTATGGTTAGAAACAAACATTTCCGTTCTCTCTCTCTCTTTCTTCATGTATATTCAGATTTGTATATATATATATATATATATATATATATATATATATATATATATATGAGCAGTGTTTATCTATCTATCTATCCATTTATCTATCTTCTATCTATCTATCCATCCATCTATCCATCACCATCTATCTATATGTATGTACACATTTACACACACACACACACACACACACACACATACACATACACACACATACACACACACACACACACACACACACATACACACACACACGCAGAGTTCATCAGAGGCCCTTCCCTCAAGCAGCGGCCCATCCACACGCCACGCCGCTGCCTCCCATAAACCTCCCGCAGCCTCAGCCTCGGTTTCCCAGCGGAAAAGGTCAGCAAGATCACAGCCGCCGTGACTTAGTGAGAAAGTGCCTTACGCTGGACAAGCACACGAGACACACTGGCTGGGGGTCTCTTTCCTTGCGATGTAGAAATCATGGAAAATCTGTACAGTTGTTAAGTTTCTTTGTTACGAGGTAAGGTTATAGATGTTTGTTACTGTTGTTGTTGCTATTATTATTATTATTATTATTATTTACCATCATCATATTATTATAATTATTATCATTACTATTACTATCATCATTATTGCCATTATCATTATCATAATCGTCACCATTATCATCCTTACTATCATTAATAATACTGCTAATATCAAAATTTGTCCCTGTTAGCATCATAATCACTTTCACTATTACCATTAGTAGTAGTAGAAATAGTATGAGTTGTATCATCATTAATATCATTATCATTATCATTACTATAGCTATCATTATTACTAAAATTATCTTTTTAATCACCATCACCCCCAACATCATTACCCTCATTCTGTAATCCACATATTTTCAAAAATCGTAAAAAAATTCGTATTCAGTCAAATTCTACGGAAAGTGTAAGAGCGTCTGTGGGGGAACTCAGGTAATTTGAATCTATTGTCTGGCGGCTTTGTGTGGCTGGTATATCTGTGTTATTGCGGGCATTTGAATGTATATTGTATCTGTCTATCCATATGTACACACACACACACACATATAAATATATTTATGTATTTATGTATGTTTTCACAAAGCAGAGCAAACTTGTGAAGCTGTTAGTATACTTCCATATGATGAATAGATGTGAATAAAGTAGAGGAATGTAAAACAATATGATTTTTCTGTTCACACTAAATATATTAATTTAATATCTGTTACGTTTCACTGTGTCTTGAGATGAAGTATAGTAGATTAAGAAAACCCAGCATATGCGCACGAGGTGTATTGGGCTCGAAGGCGCAGCGAACAGGAGGTCAGCAAGCAAAAGGTCTATACTTATACTCATATATCCTTGAGCATGCGTGCCGTCAGTCCGCTCTCGTCTCTGAAGCCTCATGTACTCACGCGCTGGGCGGTGAGGTTGCCAGATCGACTTTCTATAATACTAAGGCAACCCATCTGACTAATGTAACTTGGCTGACGTATGCCAATAACACAGATATGAAATATAATGGTAAGTGTGCTTGTAGCATACGTAAATCACCGGTGAATGAGTTATACATGGGTTTTAGATAATACACAGTTGACATCACATTGTGTGTGTTTGCATATTTCGTCTTTTTCTAAGGATTCACATTCATATCTACACAATATCCACAAAGAAACACACACACACGGACACACAGACACACGGACGGACACACACACACACACACGGACACACACACACACACACACACACACGACACACACACACACACACGGATGACACACACACACACACACGGACACACACACACACACACGGACATGGACACACACACACCACACACGCACACACACACACACACACACACACACGGACACACACCACACGACACACACACACCACACACACACACACACACGACACGGCCACACACACACACGGACACACACACGTACCCTCCAATTCCGAGGCGGCGTCTCGCGGCACATTACCGCCTCGTGACCCGAAGCGAACTCCGTCGCCGCGTCTCGCTTGAAAATTAATCGTCCTTCCAATTTCATTAACACGTTCACCTCAGCTGTTGACAAGTGCGTAAAACTCCGCAAAACTCCTTCGCTTCCAAATGCAATTCTTTCAAAAGCTTGGCGATGGGTCCCCGTTCGCTCCCTCGCCGGCGGCCATGTTTTATTCAACGGCTGCTCCTCCGCTCCTCAGCTCCTTCGCTCCTTCGCCTTGCTCGCTCGCTGTGCACTTGCCTACATGCGCTCATATGTACGTATGTATGTATATCTATAATGCTATTACTTTTTTATGATTAATCTGTCTGTCTGTGTACCATTCTGTTTGTCTCTCTCTGTCTTTCGTTCTTTCTTTCTGTCTGTCTGTCCAGTCTGTCTTTGTCTATCTCTGTCTTTCGTTCTTTCTTTCTATTTGTCTGTCTCCCTCTCTCTGGCTGTCTTTCTTTCTCTCTGTCTGTCTGTGTACCGCTCTTCAGCCTTCTTTCGCCTTTCCTCTCTCGCAGTATACTTAACTACATACGTTCATATGTACGTATTTACATGCATGTATATCTATAATGCTATTTTTTATGATTAATCTGTCTGTCTGTGTATCAGTCTGTTTGTCTCTCTCTGTCTGTCTTTCTTTCTCTCTGTGTCTTTTTATTTGTCTGTCTGTCTCTCTTTCTATTTGTCTGTCTGTCTATTTCTGTCTTTCTTTCTCTCTGTCTGTCTGTGTCTCTCTCACACACACTGTCTCTGTCTCTATCTGTCGATCTATATACATATATATATGTGTGTGTGTGTGTGTGTGTGTGTGTAGATATCATATTTATATAACCGCAGTGGCGTATATAGAAAGGGGGCGGTTGTCCCCCTCTGAAATAGAGTCAGCTTTGTCGGAAATTTTCAATCCCTCTCGGAAAACAATGTGACGGCAATCTGCTTTCTTGTGATGCACTTGTTCATTTTATCATATTTAAATGAAATATCTTTCAATTCATTGTTTCCGTCCTAGTAATATCAGTTTATGTTAACTCTTCGCTTTCTGAGGTCAATTCAATATGAAAAAATATGACAAATTTGTTTACATAAAAGTGCTGTTTCGGATCAGTGCAGCGTTGCCACTCTATTGCCAGTCAGTGAGGATGGGCGTTTACTCAGCTGATCGATGGAACTAATCTAATTGTTTTATCGGAAAATCTATGGATCTCGCCTATCCTGTCAAATGTCCTTTCTACGCCACTCTATAACCGGTTTATTTGTCCGTCTGATAAAGAACTTTTGAAACTCTCGAAACGTCACTTTTTCATTTCATCATCACACACACACACACACACACACACACACACACATATACACACACACACACATACACACACACACACACACACACACACACACACACACATACACATAATACACATATTATATATATATATACATATATTGCTGATGACTGATGGCAGGTAGGTTTTATTTGGTAACTGGTGGTCCGAATCTGCCTATAATTATGAAAAGGTTTTGTAAAGAATCAATACTCTATTTGGTAAATTTGGAAACATCACCTGACACCGATTTCCGGTGAAAATTATGCTGTTTTTTTTTTTTAAGCTCTCGTGTTTCCAACGCATCTATCACTCAGTCCCTTCGTAAATGAAGCGCAGCCATAATATCGACCCCGGCGCCTGGGGAGGGCATGCTAAGTATCAGGGAAATTCCGGGATAAAAACAAATGATCGAAGTAAATCTTTTAGTAAATTTGTTATTGCAAAGCCCCCCCCCACCCCCCCCCCCATCCCACTTGATCTGCAAAATCTCCACCTCGTATGTTCCGGCAAGGTAGAGGCCGGGTAAATATCGCACCGATAATTTCTTACCTTTCATAAATTCACAATGGCCATCCTGCGGGTCACCCAAATCCTCGTCGTCGGTTTTGGCGGGAATTGTGACCACTATCCGCC
>NW_020870967.1:276133-286133 GCF_003789085.1 Penaeus vannamei
AAATGCTGCGAACATGCTATGGGCAAAACAAATACGTATCACGCAAAACCCAGAATATATTAGGTAACCAAAAACAGACATTACCACATTTCATAACCAGCACACATCCTCCTCTACAGTAGGATTTTCGAAACGGCACAAGCAAAGGTCAGCAGCAGCGACACACACACACTACACTAGCCACCCCATCACACAACAACGATTACACACACACACACGAGGACACACGGGGACACCACAGACTCAGACAAGCACAACAGACAGCAGAGCAATCGAGCACAACATGCAAAACAAGACTCACACAACCACGGACAAAACGACAACACAGACACAGGGCACACCCGGACACAGTGGGTACACACACAATAACCAACAAAACATACACGAGACAAATACCACACACACACAACACACACACACACAACAGCGACTACAGCACACACACACACGCACACACACATGCTATGCCACACACCAACCACACACACACACACACGCACAACACACTACACACACACAAACAAAGCCACACACACACACACAGCACCACACACACATCAATCTATATATATATATATTATATATACATATATATATTTATATGAATTAATAATAATATATAATAAAACATCCTTTATATGATTACATAGAAAACCATAATATTATCATATATATATTAATATATATATACCATATATATTTCATATATATATATAATATTATATATATATTAATAAGTAAATAAAATATTAATATATTATTTAATATATATAAATATACGCTCCTAAATATAACTACACCTCATATTGTCGGGTGTATATTAGTTATACATATTATATAAATTATAAGACTATATACTATACTACTATATGGTTACACCATTATATGCGTACCATTATACCCGTATTTCACTGAGTAATCTGCTCCTCTGGTGTGATATATAATACAGCTATATCTAGCGATACTCGCCACTACATAAAACGTCGTTATATAATTTGAATACCCCTCACTATATACTATAACCTAATGAGCTCATAAACATCACTATTAATATATATCAATATAAAAAATACCTCACACATATACACCATAATTGCTAAATAAAAAAATGTGCTCCATATTAGTACTCTCTGTCGAAGTTAGCCAATCATTAAATACTACTCATAATATTTTACCATTTACGTACATCCAGTACATAGCTAACCTCTTCCCGCTACCACTATAAACCATCAACTCTAAGGTGGAATAACATATATACTCAAATACAGAGTGCTAATATATAGTTACGTCCAACAATCACATATTACATGGCGACTCTCATCTCACTTTGCGGTGCGTCTGCTCCTACGTAATTTTATATTACTATATATATGCATACGGTGACTACATTCTAATATCCTATGCGTAATGTACTATTTATATTATGAGTTCACTACCAAGAATCGATTGATTCCTCATGTAGTCAGTGTGTGGAATTAGTGTATTCACATTCCTGTTACTATCATACAGGTAGATCCGCTAATGATGTTCTGCAATCACACTACATGTACGAAATTCTAATCATAACTCGACGTCATTGCTGATATATGTAAAATCAACGCCATGTAGTGAATTATGACCAACATCCTAACACAGCAGATTGACCGATTATATACAAAATATATTGATACATGTAACACGATATATACTATGCGAGCGATGGTGGACTCAATGGAATGATACATAATCTCTATTATTCATAATGTAACTAAATACGTATTCTCTCAGCTTACATACATAAGACTAATATTAAATAATATATTCAATAATAAACCTATACATCTTGTAACTTATAATCTATACTATACTTATATATATAATAATTCAAGGATAATATATATATCCTTATTATCTTATTAATATATCATTATCATGCTTAATGAACTAGGTCATATATACTGTTCATATAATCAGCTAGTCTATATTCATATACTACATGCTATAACTATAGTAATGTGTTATATAAACCTAATATTATATCACTATATTATACACCACACCCACCCACACACCACATACACACACACCACCAGCTTACGACACACAGCACAACACACACACAACACACACCTCACACACACATTACACACAGTGATATACATATTTTGTGGGTAAATATACTTGTTACACACAATTCTACTTTCATTGTCTTCTTGCTTTATTGCTACGTATCCGTCTTCTTCCCACTATCCCTTCACTTTACCATATTTATTTCGACATTCCCTTCCACTTCTTTGACAGAAGTTCCTTCGTTCATGTCGTTTTTCTATCCCTGTTGATTTCTTTCGCATTCTTTCTAGGTCATCGATGCGCGCTGAGACCGCCTCACTGAACCTTAAGCGGGGGGACAAAAGCTTTGACCTTGAGGCCGTGATGGGCGCTCCTGACCAGCTCGGGAACAATTCGACAAGCCAGATGTTCAATTATCTGGAATATGCCCAGTTTCTGAGTGCTAAAACATGCATATATACTACACAGCAAAGCCACTCTGATTATGCTAGCAACGATCGTCCTCCAAACTCAGTAACTTATCACCTGGTACTATGAGTTTGCCCTCTCGTACTATAATTAATTGCTCCATTGAAGTGCGAACATGCTTTGCAAACAACATACGTATATTTCACATGAATGTAAAAGATTATTATATCGAGGTCAACAACGAGAACATTTACACTTTACCGTATAGATCATACACACCACCTCCTCAACAGACTACATTTCGACGCCTAGACGTGCCAAAACCACACACAACACATCACACGCATCAGCACCCCACGCACAACCACACACACCACACACACACACCACACTCACACACACCACTACACCACCTACACACACACATATCAACATCACACACACATCACACATCGACACACATCATGCCACACACACACACTACACACCACAATCTCTACACTGGCCATCCATACTACAAACATCTCTCCTCTACAGATATAATACAATATCAAACCTAGGACACACAAACACACACATCCATCACTCAAACAAGCCACACACCAACATACATAACATATCTTCAACATACGTAATTGTACACCTTCATCTGCTCCAGACAGAAGCCACGCCCGCTTCTCCTTTTCTATCTATAGGCGCTTGATTGGGCCCAATCCAACACAAAGCCCGTTTCGTCATCTTCTATATTCGTCATCATATAAGGTGGGTCCACAGTTTACGAACCACATAATAGCGAACAAGCTCATACAAGCATAACAGTTACACAATATTGCAGTTATGATTGCGCTCGATGTCGTATATGAAAACATAGGCATCTTATCTTATGTTAGGTAAGAACGAGAAACCCAATTTTATCATTTATCATCTGATATATGTCACTATCGGCTCCAGCATTTCTACTCAGTCATATCAGCCGCTATTACGTCGTTCCCAAGAAATAACAAGGAATGCATATAGAAGCCTTTTCTTTGATTCGGGCCCACTACCATACATGAGTATTTTAGGAAAAAGAGCTGGCTTTGAAACTTATAAGCGCAGTACCGAGACACGACATATAGATCTCTGCTCAACACTAGGTTGAGATAACATAAACCCCGTCGTCCGGGTGAGCCGTGACGCGGGACGGAACACAGAACAGATATAAAGTTGATATTTATCTGGAAATAGCGCTGTTATTTTTCCACACTGCACGGAATGAATTAAAATGAAATGACCTGATGATAATGACAATATCGAAATGGGCTTATCGAGGATGACAAGTTAATGATTTCACGCAGTGAAATCCTGTGAAAATGAGTGATATATGACAGATGAATCAATAAGTTTGTAATAGTATGGTGGAAGTGAAAGGATAATAAATATAATAAATGACTATGACTCACTACTCTACTTACTACTCCACCTACTAATTCTATGGAAGAAAAATATTATTCTTGCAATAATGATAAGCGATGAAAATGATCAGACGCAATTAATACATGATGATGTTTAAACTAGGCACAGACAAAGTCAATAAAGTAATCAAGGTTAAAAAGACAATATACATAAATCAATGATAATAATGCTACCAATAATACAACAGTTAATGTATATGACGCTGATTAATAATGATAACTACGCTATCAATATGGTTTAGTACATAATAATGCTACACAAATACTAAATAATAACTGATAACATAATTTTGGGTTTAATGTATTAATGATCATATATCATGAGTCCCTTAAGAATTATTAATCTTAAGTATTTATCATTACATCCACTATAGTTAATTATAATCATTGACTTTAATCATTAATATTCATCGTTGTCAAATCAAACCTATTATAAAATCATCAATTATTTGTACAGTGATATAATAAGATGAAACTCACCTACCTAACAGACTTAAAATTTGTTAACATTAATGGAACAGAAATGAACGCACCACCCGCCACCAACACAATCAACACCAACAATGAAGAAGCCCGATAAAGATACCTGAGCATAACCAAGCAGTGACAATATCGAACCCCCATTACATATCACACTATATGGATCTGTGGAGGAGAATCCAGAGTGCGCCAGATAAGAATCGATTCAGTAGTAGAATTAATATTTGAATAGACAGCATGTTCATGGTGTGTGGATTCGAGGGTAATCAGTCATTCTATGTCATGGGAGCTCACTTGTGTTTCGTACTGTTCTTGGGTATTCAAGAATTAGTGTGCCGTCGCGGCTCTCCAAGAGATCGTCCTCTGTAGCCCACGAGAACACACATAAGGCAGGATCTCAAAGACGGTAAGTCATTCTCCATCTGTGAGGTTCTGAGGGTCCTAAGCGAGCCCTCGTTGGTCCTTACCTCTAACCTCTATAGGTGATCACATGGAGGAACGGAATAAAGATATCCCCAGAAGCCAGGTAACAAATAAAAAAAATAATCAAACAGGCAAGTCATGGTTGTGGATGGGAGAAAGGGAGTTAAAAGTTGAGATTGTTGAGAAAAAACAGGGAGAAGAATTGGGAGATATAGGAGTTGAGATGGTCTTAATAGTAAGGGGGGTTAATTGAGTATTAAATGGAGAAAGGTAAACAATAGACACAACATGTTGTAGTACAACGTGAAAGAGCAATGGTAAATCCGAGTCCGGGTACATTTGAATATGTAACTAACCATCATAGCACAATAAACATAACAGTGATAACTGACACAAAATTCCTAAACAGCATGAGCACCACGTATAACAACCCTATTATAATCTGACTTATACACATCACACAATTTACTCTCAAATCCCCTTTTCTCGCTACTCACCCATTATCCCAATAGTTATCCGCCCAAACACCATTATATCCCCCAACTTCCTATTGTACATCCAAATCATTATTACCTATAAGATCATGCTTCCCTCACCACCTCCCCCAACAACTTTATATACCGCACTAATACATGCATTCGCATGTGCTACGATTTTACCCCTCACAGCACTCTCCCAACTACTTAGCCAACGCCACACTCGACCCCGTCAGCACTCCTTTCTCGTTGACGCGCTCTCACACAACCTCCTCCTCGAAAGCAAGCCCAGAAGGCACCTCCAAGGCAGCGACCGAGTCCCCGGCCCTCCCACATCCCCTAAGAAACATACTCCAAAAACCAACACAACGAAGCACACCATGAAAAAGAACACCCCAAAAAACACACCCCACTCTTCAAACCGTACCACCGTCGGAAGATAACAGCCTACACCAGATCCGCATATAAAACACCATGGATGGAGAGTCCGGGAGGAATGAAGCAAGCGAGACGTACGTTCCCCAAGAACGGAAGAGTCGCGAAACAAAACAAAGCCCTCCTGATGACCCGGCGTGTAATGGTGAGACAGGCGTTCGAAAACTATATAGGCAAGTGCTCCTCCGGCTCGAGATGCTCCAGAAAATATGCTAGAATGACCGACAGAAATGACTGCACAGTACGAGGTCTGGTCACGATCTGGGAGGGAGAAGAATAAACCCACGAAAAGGGATCCGGAAAGAATTAGAAGGGGAAGCGAGACATCGAACGCAGGATGGAGCAGGGGCGAGAGAGATCCGAAGGGTTGAGCGGGAGAGACAGAGAACGATAACAAGAGAAGATGCACACCGGACTCGACAAGAGGAGACGATTAGAATCGTAGGAGTCTAGGAGAGAGTAAGAAGGATAGAATTGAAAGGAAGGAGAGACAGAGAGACCGACGCAGATCAGAGGAGTATGGTATTTTTATCTAGGTGGATGGGGAGGTAAAAGCAGAACCGAAGGAGGAAGGATGAAGGAGAACCGATATTGACGAGATGAAACAGACCAAACAGTTGGCCGGAAGAGGAGAAAAAAAACGGTGGAGGGGGGAAAGGGAGAAGACCGAAGAGGAGGGAACGAAAGAAAGGAAGGCGAGGGAAATGAAGAGAGGAAGGACCGACCGCAAAAGAGATGACAGGAGGTCAGAGAAATGGGGAGAGAGGGAGAGAGACCGGAAGGGCAGATGGGGTGAGAAAGAGTCACGAAGGAGAAGGCGAAAGGATCATAAAAATCGGCGCGAAAAAGACTCTCCTGAACAGACAAGGAAGCAGAGCGTAATGGCGTCGAATGCAAAACAGATAACGAAAACGCTATACTGACTAAAGTTTAATGTTGGAAGAGGAAGTGAGTAGGAGAAAAGCACTAGGACGAGTAATAGAGAGAAGAGCGAGGAGAAGGGGATAGCCGGGAGAGCTGAACGAGAGAGAGACGAACAATGTGACGAGAGACAACTGGGTCGCATCAAGTGAGAAACGAGAGTAATTTGTCTTTGAGAGACCGGCTCCGACAACGAGAAGCGCAGAGGCGCATCCGAGAACAGAGAGCTAGGCCCAGGAGAGAGAGGGTCACGATTAGGATGGAGATGGAAGGGAGGAAGAAGAGAGGGGGAGACGATGAGAGAGGATAGGGGTGGTAGGCGAGAGTGAGGAGGAGGGAGAGGGGAGAGAGAGGATGAGAGAAGATAAGAGAGAAGAGAAAGCAGAGAGGAAGAAGGAGAAGAGAAAAGAGGAAGAGGAGAGAGAGAGGTGGAGAGGAGATGAGAGAGAGAAGAGATGGGAGAGAGAGAAGGAGAGAGAGAGAGAGAGGGAGAGAGGGAGGAGAGAGTAGAGAGTGGACGGAAGAGATGTAGATATACATATCATTAACACATTACGATACATACATAACAATACATACATGAGAACATACACACACACACACACACACACACATACACACACACACACCACACACACACACACACAACACACACACACACACACACACACACACACCACAACAGCAACCCGACACACGACAAGTATATAAGGTATATATAATATATATATATAGTATGTGAGCTATATGTAGTATACAGGTGTACAGTAGTATATAGTATGTACTTATAGTAGTAAGATATATATATAATATAGTGAGGTGTTATGAACTCATACTAACTTTCCTCTACATGATCATGAATAATATATTACTATCTAATATATACATCGTTATTTAATAGGTATTATATATATAAGTGATATATATGTGAGGATATATATAATAGTAATATAGAAGAGAGGGAGGAGGGAAATTGATGGGAGAGAGAGAGCGAGAGAAGCACTGACGGTACTACTCACAAGAGACGGTCGCCTTATTAATGACTGGAATAGTCTGATGTTTTTCGTAGAAGTCCGTTGATGAATGAGTACTAAGAGAATAACAGTATCTATTCCAGGAGAGTATGATGGAGAGAGAGAGAGAGAAAGTGTGGCATAAAGTAAGATAGAATGATAAATCGATGTAGAGGAAAAGACTGATTCTCTTAAGTATATAGATGCATACCTAGAGAGACGTACAGAAACACCGATTAATAAGCATATAGACTATGGTGAACGATGAATATAATCCAGACAGTCTATGTTCCTTCTATCTGTCCCTCTATCTCTCCACCTATGCACCTATTCAAAAATCATCACCATTTACCTAATTATGCGTCTTCCTACCTATCCACCTGTCAATTTATCTCTCCGATAGTTAATTTTTAGTCCTCCGATCCCAACCAATCCACTTTGCAACGTGAAGGAAAGATTGCTTTATTTTTTTCCTCAACCTCCTAAAGACTGTCTCTTTTTTTCTTCAACCACCTAAAAACAACGACAAATAAAAATCAAAAGGTGAACACACAAAATAAGCTTAATCAGAGGAAGGTCTTAAGCCAAAGCACCGAATTGCGACAAGTGACAGCGGAATAAATAGCTTCATTTTTGATAACACGTGGGGTTCGAATCCCTACATTAGAGTTCTTAAATTGTTCCATCTTTTTCCCTATCAAAACTTTCATTACTTTCTAAACCTAATCCAAGAAGAGTTTTAACCGAAGCACCAATGCGTAACGAATGAAAAGTACAGCTTCCTTTTTTTAAATCATATGGTGTTCGTATGTACGCCATTTGAGTTCAAAAACTGCTCGATTATCGTGTCAAAACTTCCATTATATTTTGGATCTAATCTTAGGAAAGTTTTAGCGAAAGTGGTAAATTTTAGAAAGTGAGCATCTTTTAAACACTGCTGCAATATTTAATGTTTCGTTAACGAAGAAGAAGGAAGAAGAAAACGAAGAAGACGAAACAGAAAAAGATTTCGAAGAATAGGAAGAAAAAGATGAAAAAAGAAAAAGAAGAGGAAGAGGGATAAAAGGAAGGGAAGTAAAATAGAGAAGAAGAAATGGAAAAAGAAAAGGGAGAATTAAAAGCAGAAGAAGAAGAAGAAGAAGAGAAAGAAAAAGAAGAAGAAAAGAGAAAAAGAAAAGAATGGTGTTCATATCCCTTCATTCGATTTCTTACATTGTTCAATTCTTCGTATCCAATCCACCTTTATTTCTAGCGATTCATACCACTTAGTTAAAAAGTTCTTGGCGTAATAAAAGCCTTTTAAAAACTGATTTGGTAAGTTCTGAAATTTTACTAGATTGTCCTGACCCTTCTCTTTATCATTATACTGTAGTTATCATTATTATTATCACTATCATCATCATTATTATTATCACTATTATTATCCTTATCATTTTATCATTATCAGTATCACCATCATTATTGTTATTATCATCGTCATCACCATTGTCATAATTTTATTACTAATATTTTTATATTGTTGTTGTTGATGATGATGATTTTTATCATATCCTATTATTTTCAATCATTTTATTGTTATAGCTACTAATACTTACATTGTTATCATTATCATTATCATTATCATTGCCTTTGTTTTTGTCTTTGTCATTGTTGCTTTCACTGCCAATGTTGCTATTGTTAACATCATTGTTATCGTTGTTATTATTACTACATCATTATTATTATCAATATCATTATTGTTATTATTATTATCATTATTACCATTACTATTATCTTTATCATGATCATTATTATAGCTGTTATCATCATTTTTATCATTATCATTATTGATACCATTATCACTATTGTTATCAATATTATTATCATTACTTTAGTTACTATTATCATTAATGATATCACCATTAGTAGCATTATCATTGTCATTATCAATGTAACTATAATACTCAATGCACTACTCATTATCGCCCTTATCAATTGATATCACTAATGTTAGAATGACTATTAATCTTATTACTGTATTACCATTACCAGCATCAATGTTGATATATCTTCTTTATCATTCTTTTCATTATTATCATCATTATCATCACAATTGCTGTTATTACCATTGTCATTATCATGATCCTTATTGCCGATATAATTAGTTAAGATGATATCACCATTCTTATTTATCAATTATTTTCTGCCACGTTTTACAAAGATCATTTCAAAACATTTATTTATTTTTTTTTTTTTTTTTAGATTTTAAACAAGAGTACACTGGTCTTTTGGAGAAAAAGACGTAATGGAAAAGAAAACAGGGTTAACGACTCAAGAAATTGCGTTTTCTTTTTACCTGTTA
>NW_020870967.1:296133-298633 GCF_003789085.1 Penaeus vannamei
TATGTCCGCCTGTTCGTACGCGTGTGTTTGTCTGTGTGTGTGCGTATTTGTGTGTGTGTGTCTGTCTGTGTGAGTGTATCTCCTTGTATCTGTATATATCTACCTGTCTGTGTGAGTGTGCCTGTGTATGTGTGTGCATCCGTGTGCGTATCTGTGCGTACACGCTAATCCTTCTCTTCGCGCCCAACTCCGCCCACCAAAGGAACAACAAACGCGGGCGTGAGTTCCGGAAGTTCCAGTTTCCAGCTCCTCGCCGCAGGGATCGGAGGAGGCTGTCCTTTCCAGAATGGAGCGTCGATTTCGGAATGGAATGGAAAAGCATTCTGTTAATCAGTGATGTATGGAAAACGGTCCGCTTATCAACGATCGGTATCATTATGGAGTATCGTAAGTGCGATATTTCCAGCCAAGATTTCTAAACATAAGGCTTTATGACGTATGTATTGATGCATACTCTGCCAACGAAAGTAAATCTGGAGAATTTTTTTTTTACACCTCTATTCAAACATTATGTAGAGGTGATATACACACTTTACGACAACGTCTACGATGTAGTCAATTTTTATTATTAAGTAATAAAAAAAGAAATCGTCTATTGATCCTTGGCTGCGCGTCTTATAATGCCTGATTCCGGGCTAAAGAAAAACGATAAAAATATCTTTTCCTCATTGTATTAAATCATCGACATGGTAGCGTATTGAGCCCTCTCTACTTCCGCAAGTTGCACCAACCACAAACCTCTCCCTCTACAGTATTTTTTTTTCTTTTTTTCTTTTTTTTGCTTGGGAAGGACAAGGAGAGGGGAAGGGGAGGGAAAGAGGAAGGGAGGGAGGAAGAAGAGGAGAGGGGAGGAGGGAAAGAGAAGGAGGGAGGGAGGCGAGGAAGGGAGGGAGGGGAGGGGGGAGGGAGGGGGAAAGAGGGAAGGAAGGAGGAAGGGAGGGGGGAGGGAGGGAAGAGGGAAGCAGAGGGAGGAACAGGGAGGGAGGGAGGGGAGGAGGGAAGGAGGGAAGCGCGAGGAGGGAAGGAGAGGAGGGAGTGGAGAGAGAGTGAGAGGAATGAGGGGAGGGAGGGAGGGAGGGAGGAGGAGGAGGGTAAGGGAGAGAAAATGAGGGAGGGAGGAGAGGGAAGGAGGCGGAAGGGAATAAAGGGAAGGAGGGAGGGAGGGAGTGAGAGGAGGAGAGGAAAGTGAGAGAAAGGGAGGGAGGGTAGATGGAAGGAGAAAGGAGATAGATAAAGAGAGGAGGGAGTGATAGAAAGAGAAGAGGAGGAGGAGGGAGATAGAGAGAAAAAGAAGGGAGGGAGGAAGAAGGGAGAGCATTAGAAATGGAGGAAGATAAATACGTGAATGATGGAGGGATGGAGGGAAGAAAAGAGATTGAGAAAGTGAGGAAGAATGACAGAAAAAGGAAAAGAGGAGAGAGAGGGAAAGAGGAGGGAGGAAGGGGGGCACACAGAGAGAGAGGGGAGAGTGATTAAGGGAGGGAGACAAAAAGAGAAAAGTCGAAAGGATGGATAAGCAAAAAGGCAGAGGAGGGAGACAAAGAAAGAGGAGGAAGAGAGGGAAAGGAGAGGTAGAATGAAGGGGAATTAGAGTGATGGGGAGATAGAGAAAGTTGGGGAGGGAGCAAAATTGGGAGAAAGGGGGAATGAAATCTATGTGGAGGAGGAAGAGATAGATGGAGAATTGCAAATGGGAGAGAAAAGGGGAAAGAATACTAAAACAGAGAAGGAAGAAAGAAAAAGAGAGAGAAAGAAGGAAAGAGGGGCAGAGAAAGAGAAAGAATGGAAACAAGAGAGAGAGAGAGAGAGAGAGAGAGAGAGAGAGAGAGAGAGAGAGAGAGAAGAGAGAGAGAGAGAGAGAGAGAGAGAGAGAGAGAGAGAGAGAGAGAGAGAGAGAGAGGAAGAGAGAGAGAGAGAGAGAGAAGAGAGAGAGGAGGAGGAGAGAGAGGAGAGAGAGAGAGAGAGAGGAGAGAGAGAGAGAGAGAGAGAGAGAGAGAGAGGAGAGAGGAGAGAGAGAGAGAGAGAGAGAGAGAGAGAGAGAGAGAGAGGGAGAGAGAAAGGGAGAGAGGAGAGAGAGAAGAGAGAGAGAGAGAGAGAGAGAGAGAGAGAGAGAGAGGAGAGAGGAGAGAGAGAGAGAGACGAGAGAGAGAGAGTACAGGCGAGAGAGAGAGAGAGAGAGAGAGAGAGAGACAGATGAGATGAGAGAGAGAGAGAGAGAGAGATGAGAGAAAAGAGAGAGAGAGAGGAGAGAGAGAGAGAGAGAGAGAGAGAGAGAGAGAGAGAGAGAGAGAGAGAGAGAGAGAGAGAGAGAGAGAGAGAGAGAGAAGAGAGAAGTAAAAGACCGAAACCAGAAAGAAAAAAAGAAAAAAAAAGTGAAAAAAGCAAGAAAAAAGCAAGAGAAAGACCCCACGCGAACACACACACAAACAAAAATCGATAGCAAAGCAGCAATTAAGAAGGCTGGACACAAACCCCGTGACACAAAGGGAAAACAACGAAT
>NW_020870967.1:313633-316133 GCF_003789085.1 Penaeus vannamei
CGAAGCTGCTGACGAATTCAGTTCAACAAAGGAACAAGAAATAACCATTATGCGAATTAGAACAGGTACTATTACACGACCTAATGAGAAAAGTACCATCATTTTGGTTTAAGAATTACCACTAAATCATAGAAAATAAATATCATTGTACTAGTATATGGTGTTACTGTACCACGACTGATTCTAAATTCTCGTCCTATTTGCTATAATGTCGATGCTACGACGGAAGAAATGACTACAACTACAGAAGGAAATACGAGAGCTACTGAATGTTCATGTAGATCTATTATTCATGAGCTCACATGGGATTCATTGCTCATTTGTAATATTATATTAAGTATTATTATCACCATCGTCATTATCTTCATCATTACTATTATAATTATCATCATTACTATTATCATAATAATAATGATTTTTATTATTGTTACTATTGCCATTGTTATTATTATTATTATTATTATTATTATCATTATTATTATTATTATCATTGCTACTATTGTTATTGTTATTGCTACTATTGTTATTATTATTATCATCATCATCATCATCATTATTATTATCATGATCATTATCATCATCATCATCATCATCACTATTAATTGTTACCAATATAATCATCAAAATCATAATCATTATTCATCTATATGTATCAGACCTCTCCATTAGGTCATCCATAGCTCTCGACATTGTGCTGGGATTGTATATCATTAAAGTGAGGTATAGCAATATAGATTATAGATACGTCAGTGCAGTAGCTCACAACATACACTGGAGGAGCAAAAATGAAAGATGTATGCAATGTTCTTACACTTCTTTTTGCATCAATATTCCATGACTTTTCTATGACTTTCCAAAGTGGTTTTGGCATTTTTCCATAATTTTTACCATAGTTTTCCTTTGACATTTGATGCATATTCACGATGCATAAATCCCATTACATGTACAATGACTGTAATTCCAAATTGATGTTGTCAAAAATAAATGTTACAATTCAAGTGAGTGTGCTTCAGTGACTATGAAGTGACTAGTTGCTTCTAACGGATCGACATGTATCAATATAGACTATGTAATATGTAATATTTCAACTTCTCATTACTACCTCAGTCTTCCGAAGTTTATTTTGATTTCTTTATCAAGACTTACTCAGAATATAGATTGAAAAAAATCTAATTTTAAAAGTTAAAAATACTAAATAACCATGATTTCCCAGGCTTAGAAACAAAATTCCAATATATTCCAGGTCTGGGAACTTTCCATGATTTTCATGATTTTTCAAAACCGCGCAAACCCCGGGCAAAGTATCTGATGTACATATTTTGTATATAACATATATCATATGTATATATATATATAATATATATATATATATATATATATATGTATATATATATATATATATATATATATATATATATATATATATATATATATAGTAGAGAGAGAGAGAGAGAGAGAGAGAGAGAGAGAGAGAGAGAGAGAGAGAGAGAGAGAGAGAGAGAGAGAGAGAGAGAGAGAGAGAGAGAGAGAGAGAGAGAGAGAGAGAGAGAGAGAGAGAGAGAGAGAGAGAGAGAGAGAGAGAGAGAGAGAGAGAGAGAGAGAGAGAGAGAGAGAGAGAGAGAGAGAGAGAGAGAGAGGAGCGTGTGTATGTGTGTTGTATGTCTTTGTGTGGTTTGTGTGTGTGTGTGTGTGCGTGCGTGCGTGTGCTTGCGTGTGTGAATCCGCGTATACAAATATGTAAACACCCACATGGAAATAGATAAACAGTTGAATAAGCAGATAATAAGCGTTATACAGCCAGGCGCAACATATATAGAACAGATGTCTAGCCAGTACTGAGTAAGCTTCTCGATTCATGATACGAGACCTTCGGGGAGAACACACACTGCTGTTAAAACGTGCTCTGTGTTTCCAAGCTGTCGTTTTTTTTTTTTTTTTTACTCGAATTGGGGAAACTTGGGCGTTTTCTCTATGGAATTTCCTCTGGTTTAGGTTGTTGATTGTCTATTAATTGAGAAAAGGATATAAGGAAAATGCGATGATAATTGATAAGTAATTATGATTTCGTTATCGATTTTTTCTCTTTTTTTTCTTTCTTTATCTATTCCTCCATTCGTTTATCACGCATCAATAAATTAAAAGAATTAGATGAAATATATTCCCTTTCTCTAGTAGTCAGCATCTCGCAGGTGACGACGAACGGAAAAAAAATTGGTTCCAATCTTAGTACATTTCAGCGCCATAACTTCAGCGCTGAGACTGGCCAATCCTTCTCGTGTAACTGTGAAACGACTGTGATAAAATCGCCTTTTTTTTTTTTTTTTTTTTTTTTTTTTTTTACTAATAGACTGAGGGTGTCATGTTGCTGCTGCCTGGTGGGGGGAGGTGGGGAAGGTCGGTGGGGGAGGTGGGTAGGAGGTGGGGGGAGGTGGGAGGGACGAGGGCGGACGGTGGGTGGGGGGTGGGGGGAGGTGGGAGGACGAAGGGACGGTGGGTGGGG
>NW_020870967.1:358633-366133 GCF_003789085.1 Penaeus vannamei
ATTTATTATCATTATTAAGACAGTGATAATAATGATGATAATGATAATAACTGTTATTATTATTATCATTATTATTATTATTATTATCATTACTATTGCTATTATAATTCTCATTATTATAATTGTTATCAGTATTATTATTCCTGGTGTTGTTATCATTATTATAATTGTTATTATCATTACTATTATTATAATCATGATTATTATTATTGCTATTGTCACTATTATCATTATTACTGTTATTTTTAGTATTGTTATTATCATTATTATTAATATTGTTATTGTCAGTATTATTATTGATAATGTCATTATTATCAACGTTATAATTATTATCATAATAATAATTTCTATCTATATTATCATAACTATTACTGTTATCAATACTATTATTACTATATTATGATCATCATTATCATCTTTATTTTTTGCTATTGTTATTATCATCATTATTAGTGTTGTCATTGATATTGCTATTATCCTCATCATCATGATTATTATTATGATCATCATCATCGTTATCCTCATCATCATCAATATCGCGTTATTTTCAATATTGTCGCCATCCTTTTATTATCATTATCATAACTTTCATTATCATTATTACTATCAGAATCACAGAATCATCATGATCACGATCAGCACTTTCATTATTATTCTTATTATTTGTGTCATTATCATTATTATCATTATCATTGTTGTTGCTTATTCTATTGTTATTCTCATTACCATCATTATCAATATTGTTGTTAATATATTGTTATTATTCTATTATTATTGTTATTATCATCGTTATCGTTACTATTATCACCATCATTATCATCCTTATCATTGTCATCATTATCATTATCATCAATATCACTATCACTTTTACCATCTTTATTCTATTATCCACTTCTGGCATTATGATTATCATAATCATCATTCATTATTTTAATTCTCATCAATGTCATGTTATTTTCATTATCAATATTATCATCATTGTCATTATTATTATCATTGTAGTTATTTATCACTGTTGTTACTCTTAATATTACCCTCATGATCATTATCACCACTATTACCATCATCATCATCCTTATCTTCATCATTACCATCATCATCATCCTTATCTCATCATTTTCATCACCATTATCATCATCATCATCATCTCAATCTCCCATTATCATCACCACGAGTCCCATTTCTCACTTTCTCTATTTTCCTGACCATGAAAATGCACCGCCTCCGTCACTCTCTCCTCGGCGCCGACAGAAGGCTCGGGGTCAACCAACGACGAGGGCGACGGAGACTTAACTCAGTCTGGTGGTGCGGGCGCGCGCTCGCGGCGAGGGTGGCGGGTCCTCGTTACGTGGGCGGGGATATTTTGGCTCTTTTTCTTTTAGTTTTTTTCTAGGATATAAGTTTTAGGATTTTTTTGGGGCGGGGGGGGGGTATTGTTCTCTCTTGCTGTGGAATTTCACGTTGGCTGTTTAATTCATTTTCTCTCGTTTTTGTTTGTTTCTCTCTTTGTATCTCTATCTGTCTGTACACACACAGATATAATATATATATATATATAATATATATATATATATATATATATATATATATATATATATATATATATTATATATAATATGTATGTATCATACACACACACATGCGTACACACACACACACACACACATATATATAGATGGATATAGATATAGATATATAGATATTTATATGATACATGCATATACACATCTACATCTATATATAAATCTGCGTGTGTGTGTATGTGTGTGTGTGTGTGTGTGTGTATGTGTGTGTGTGTGTGTGTGTGTGTGTGTGTGTGTTGTGTGTTTGTGTGTATGTATGTGTGTGTGTGTGTGTGTGTGTGTGTGTGTGTGTGTGTGTGTGTATGTATGTATGTGTGTGTGTGTGTGTGTATGTATGTTGTGTGTATGTATGTATGTTGTATGTATGTATGTATGTAATGTATGTATGTATGTGTATGTATGTATGTATGTATGTATGTATGTATGTATGTATGTGTGTATGTGTTGTGTGTGTGTGTGTCTAGCTACCAATCTCCCGACCCCCCCCCCCTCCTTTCTCTCTCTCTGGCTGTCTCCCGGTGTGTTACGGCAGCTGGAATTACCATGTCAATTCCGAGAGCAAATTCCCAAACAGGGCTCTTCGTCAAAGCAATTGGCCATTGACCTGTAACGAGGGATAACTCGCTGTAAAACTATCATTTGCTCTTGTATTTACCTTTATCAGATAGGAAACACGATCGCTGATTTGTATTGGCCAAATGAAAACAGTGTTAGGCAACGCATATAGGGACAAGATTTGAAATACGTGCGAGTTTGTTTTTTTTTTCGGTGAGTTTAATGTTCGTATTTGTAAGTGATGTTTTATTCATTTATTATCATTTTGTTTGTTTTGTTTTTTTTATCATGTGAGGAAGTGTTTTTTTTTTTTTTTTTTTTTTTTTTTTGCTTTTGTTTTCCCTCGTCATTCACTTTGATGGAAGTTTATAGCAGCTCTTCATTCAAGCCATGAATTTAAAAAATGAAAAGGAAATGTTCGATACGGCAATTTCGCTCCACAGTCTACGATGGTTTTCAGCACATGCAGAGTTCATGTTGATTTATTTAAAACATTTTGGGAAGGAGAGAGAGAGAGAGAGAGAGAGAGAGAGAGAGAGAGAGAGAGAGAGAGAGAGAGAGAGAGAGAGAGAGAGAGAGAGAGAGAGAGAGAGAGAGAGAGAGAGAGAGACAGACAGACAGACAGACAGACAGACAGACACACAGACAGACAAACTGAAACAGACAGACTGACAGACAGAAAACTTAAAGACCATTTAATGGAACTTTCTTCACAAGACCAAGATAAGCCCAAGACGGGGATTCCTCCACTCGCTGACTCCACCGCGAGACAAAGGGCTGACTGGTCTGTGCAAATTTTGGGATCTTATGGCCCGGCTGCGTTGGGTTCTCCGCTGCTGACTCGAGATAAAAGTATGCAGACTCCGCCCTCTTGCATTCTGGTAAATCTAAGGAAGATGCTGTCAGTTCTCGGGTATTCAGATGGAATTTCGGAAGGATTCTGGTGATCATCCATTCTGTTCAAATTTGGGATATATATTGGTTAATCAAATGAAATTTTGGAAAGATGCTGACTCTTGTATTCGCGTAAGATTTTGAAAAAAAGATGTATAGATTTTTTTTTACATTTTTTTTTCATTTATTAATCAATTTATTTATTTTCATTTTCTGGTTCTTATATTCGAATAAAAAATCATGAATGATACTGATTTTCAAATTCTTTTGTATCTAAATTCGATTTACAGACACGATGATTTTTGCATTTACCCAAAATTATATTGGATACCCATAATGGATAAATATAGACAGGCAGATATTGGATACCGATAATAGATGAATAAAGACAAATTCTAGAATTTTGATGGAATTAGAGATGCTGTTTCGTTTATTTTAGATTATATAAAACGTATCTGCTGCACTGAAATGAAATTAGACAGATAAAGCTTCTGTCGAATTGAGACAAAATTAGCAAACTGTTGAGATAGGAATTAAAGTCTTTGTGTCATGTCAGATACGGTCGCACACCTGAGTGATTTACGGTAGTCAACGATCAACGTTACGTCGATATGAAACGAGGAATTTACTAATAGTTTAAAGAACTGTTATCTGAAAAGTTTCAGGATGTGTACACTTGGTAATCGTTGCACACTTCAACTGCCGTACTATCAAAACTGGCCCAGCGCAAACACTGTCGCCGCTGTGGCTTCTCTTGCATCTGCTACGTTGTCTATTTCTGTTCTGTCAATTTCATTTCCTTATTCTATTGTTCGATTTCTATTATCTCATACTGTTTATGTACGCTGTAACATTATACTTTACTCCATGTTTACGTAAATATCCCCGTAAATGCCTTGGTTCACTTACGAATGCTTGGGAAGAGTAATAAAGGACGCAGCTCCCAGTGTTTATATTGCGTGAAATGAAACCCTCATATACTATTCATTCTCTCATTATAACAGTAATTACGTTCACGGTGTGGTGTTTTTTCTTAGAAGAATAAGATATGGAGTGTAATACGTAAGTTCCCCATTGTCCCGTTTTCTCTGTTCATATATAATTAATTCAACGTGTATAATCTTCTCTTACTCCAAATCTTGAACATTAAGCGACGTAAACGTACATAATACAAATTCTCAGCAATGTATGTGTTTCATTTATTCTTGTCATACATTTCGACACATCTACCTACCTTTAATAGGTGATGATCAGATACCTCGTCCACATCTGACCTAAGTTCTTCCCTTCTCAAGAGTAAAATCGTTGACCTCTGGCCCGGGAATCATTACCTCCGCCAAGGTGGTTTTGTCACTTAGATGTCACTCAATTTTGATGGTGATTCGGATCCAGAATTTTATAAATAATTATTTGTGCAAATACTACAGATATTTATGAATTTTTTAACAGATGTGTGTCTTAGCCTTAACTTAGATGGCATTAACTTCTGGTGTTGATCTAAACCTTGATCCGAATGCAGGAATTTTTAAAATGATTACATCAGTTAACCCTTTGTATCGTCATTACTTTCATGTTAACGGACGTCACCAGTGTACTTGAGAAACAGGTTATTTAATGCAACTCTTCAAGTGTGAATATTTTTATTGCATTAGTGACCCTATTTCACAGAGGAGGCATGCACTCTCCGAGAGCTTCTAGTTATTCATGAACAAAGCATACGAGAAAGTTCAACAAAGATTAATGATAAAGAGCAAGCGGTAACCAAAAAAGATTAGTACAGGCACCAAAGTATGGAAAATTAAAGCATCCTTTGAGATTGTACAGCGCTATGGCACAGATTTTCACTGGTTATTGAAGTAGAGAAATGCCAATTTGGAAAGACAGTTTAAAGAATGAATTACGGCATTTGTATTGATTACTGATGCCATATGGAGATTGATAACTAAATAAAAACATATTCTAATAGTAACCATGAATAGTGCGATGAACTGAATTGACGATTGTTCTATCATATATTCAAATATAGAGAATGAAATTGGATTACTGTAGTTATTGAAATTATTCAGGTGGAATATGCATAGAATCTGATTGCTTGTACGAAATCACCGATATAGATTCGAAGACGGGAGGGAGTTTGACGGTTTATTAAGAAGATTTGCTATTGATAAAACTAATAAATACTCATGCATGGACACACAGACACAAGCAGACAAATACACACGCGTTTCGTACAAACACATACACATAAATTCATGCAGAATCACAAATAAAGAAACATTCACGCCCACACAAACAAACAAAGCAAACAAACAAGCGCTCACATACAGACAAACAAACAAACCGCGCACTCACACCATCACACATGCCCTGAAGAACAACAAGGCAGACCCCGCCATAAATTTAAATGACTATTTTTATCTTTTCATTTTATTGTTTTTTTTTTCTGCGGTGATTTTTTCCTTATTTTTGTATCATCCATTCGTTCATTTTCATTTGTTTTTCTTATTAATTTTATTTATTCCCTTTTTGTAATATCTATTTCTTAATGTATGTTTATTATTTTTCATATAATTATTCATTTTTGTAATATCTATTTCTTAATGTATGTTTATTATTTTTCATATAATTATTCATTTTTGTTAATATATTTTTTATTATTGTTTGCTATATCCAGACCGCCATGAATGATAAAATACGATTGTCATGTTGCTATGAGGAAATTGATAATAAAAAAAAATCGTGTCATATATGTTCCCTTTTGGCTCTTTCAGTTGAGTGAAATAGTCGAAGGATAGTGATAGTTTCATGCGAATGTAGCAATGGGATTTCCAGGATGGTACCCAATTTAATACTATCTTTTATTCGAATTGATAACTCACATAGGAGTTGTTTTATAGTAAAAGCCCCCCCCCCTCCCCAGACACACACAAGCACGCACACACACGCACACACTCACACGTACTATATACTTAATAACTATAACTTTAATGAAAAAGTATGTACCATCCATTCCACTCTGTGCTGTAAACATTTTTAGCAGGTTAACAGTGTTGTACAATCCAATGTTGACATGTTTTTGTTTACATGAATAGAAGATAATTGGCTTAAAAAATAATGAATAGAGCTCGATGTAAAACAATGTTTGCAAGTTGAATTAAATGGCTTGCGTCATTTGTTTGCAACCAACAAGCGCAAAGTCGTAATATGAAGGGTTTGTTGAACGCTAACAAAGGGTTACAATGTTGCTGAGACCAGACATGCAATGAGGTTCCGTAGCTGTGACAATGAATTATATGTTCTACCTGTTACCTGAAATTGTGTTCACGTCATAACATTAAAGTAGAATGGGGAAAAGCTCGGGCCGAATTGCGCTTCAGAAAACAACACACTCACGCTAAGCGCAACAGGATCGGGAAAAATTTGTTGCTCTTGCCATCGCATTTATTTTGGGGGGTTTGTTTACATACTGCTAAAATCTCGCTGGAATTACACTTGAACGTTTTCCTCATAAGAATAAAACGTTTGCAACGTATATGAAGCTGAGTTAAACGTTTCATATCCGGGGAATAAAGGCTTATGTGACTGCATTACGAGCAAGTAACAAAGTAAAATGGAAGATGAATTTAACGAAACATATTGCTCTCAAATGGATAAGAGATTATTACCCTATTACATAAAGCTATTTCATTAACCGAATTCACATAACACTTATTATTTTAATTTTTCTTATCTCCATTAACGTTATTTTACATATCGCATCGCTATTAATGTGAAATAATTACATTATGTTGACAGAAAATAATGTTGCGTTATATTGCGTTAAACCACGAATTGTTACAGATAACGAAACCTAATCACTGTCATTTTCGTAAAACTGTTGTAGCAGTAAGCAGTATTGCTTCTGTGATCATATTTGTTATGTTAGTATTATATGATACTAATAACAGCTGTGTTGGATACTAAATCATGTTAGTATAATCACATTTACTCGACGTGCAACACCGTTTTAGGTAATGATCCTGCTCGTCTACATTTTCTCTCTCTGTTTCTCTCTTTCTTTCTTATCTCTCTCTCTCCCTCTTTCTTTCTCTATCTGTTTCTCTCTTTCTTTTTTCTCTCTTTCTTTATATATATATCTATCTATCTATCTTTCTCTTTCTCTCTTCTTCATCCTCTCAATCTCTCTCTTTGTTTCATTCTCTCTCTCTCTCTCTCTCTCTCTCTCTCTCTCTCTCTCTCTCTCTCTCTCTCTCTCTCTCTCTCTCTCTCTCTCTCTCTCTCTCTCTCTCTCTCTCTCTCTCTCTCGGTTTCTATCTATCTATCTCATCCTCTCACTGTGTATGTGTGTGTTTGTGTGTGTGTGAGTGTCTGTGTGTGTGGATATCTATGCATTTATGAATAGTGCATATATGTTAGCATGAATGTACATATGTAAGTACTTGTATGCATGTTAAATGAAGTAGTTTTT
>NW_020870967.1:376133-378633 GCF_003789085.1 Penaeus vannamei
CGCGAAAATGAGAGAAGGGGGGGGGAGCTGGAGAGATAGAAACTAGAAACGAAGGGGGGGAAGAGAAAGAGAGAGAAACAGACAAAAATGAGAGGGAGAGAGAGAGGGAGGAGGAGCGAGAAAGAAACCGACAGAAAATGAGAGAAAGAGAAAGACAAAATGGGAGCGAGAGAGAAGAAGAAACCGACGGAAAATGTCAGATAGAGAGAGGGACGAGTAGAGAGAAAAAGAAACAGACAGAAAATGAGAGACAGGGATTGAGACAGCCAGCCAGTCAGAAATTAAACGCGAGAACGAGACAGAGAGAAACAGGCAGAAAATGATAGAAGGGAGAGAGAGCGGGGCAGAGAAAAAAGAAAATGACAGAAAATGAGAGACAAAGAGACAGACAGAAATAAAACACGAGAAAGAGGAGAGAGAGAGAGAGAGAGAGAGAGAGAGAGAGAGAGAGAGAGAGAGAGAGACGAGAGAGAGAGAGAGAGGAGAGAGAGAGAGAGAGAGAGAAGAGAGAGAGAGAGAGAGAGAGAGAGAGAGAGAGAGAGAGAGAGACAGAGACAGAGACAGAGAGAGACAGACAGACAGACAGACAGACAGACAGACCGCAGAAGCACGGCCCTCCGAGCGTAAATGGCGTTAACTCCACCTCCAACACGCGACTGCCTCCGACACCGGATAGCTTCCCCGATGACACACAGGATCCCCCCCCCCCCCTTTGTCCCCCAAAGCCCTTAAGTCTCGCCCTGCCCTTAATAGGCACCTGGCTAGCAATAATACCGGGAGATGCAGGGCGACAGAGACAGTAACTGGGCAACCCTTCACCGGTCTGTCGTCCAGTTTAGTGCATCAGAAGTCGTCGCGAACGTAAACAGAGCGTCGTGGAGGTGCGCGAATAACAGTCAGCTTTGCATGGTGAGAAGTGTGGGTGCGGGGAGTGCGTGGGGGTGGAGAGGGTCGCTCTGTGGCTGTAAGGGTGTGGCTGTCATTGCTGGGGGTTAGAATATGAGCCTTAAGATGGTGAGGATGGTGCTGATTGATGATGTCTATAATGATAATAATAATAATAATAATAATAATCGTGATAATGACGATGATATTAATGATATTGATAATGATAATGATGATGATAATGATAATAAGTAATAATGACAATAATGATGAATAACCATAGTGATTGGTAATAATGAATAACAATAATAATGAAAATAACAATAACAATAATCTTTATTATTATTAAAACTATTATTATTGCAATTTTGTTGTAGCTGTTATCATAATCGTAATTATTATTAGTAATATCACCATCACTACAGAAACAGCGCTTAAATAAAACAGTCATTCTTATTTCCGAGTATGAATGATCAAAATGAACGCAGAGTAGCAGAATTATTAGAAAAAAATGAATGAATGAATATAGCAATAAAGCAATCAAGAGACAATAATGACAAAACCACCTTTCCTCCTCAGCCTTTTCGACTGTGCGTGGCGCTCCGTGACAACCTTCTCTCCTGTCTTTCAGAAAATCGGTTACCTGACATTTCATCGCTAAATCCTCTTGGTGTTTCATTATAAGATGAGTAGATAGACTGATAGACGTGAATGAGAATAAAAAGTAAGAAATCAAATAAATCTTTCGAAAACCCGCTATTTAACACTAAACCATCAAATTCTTTTGATATTTGTCATATAAGATTATATTAATAAATGAATAAACTTTTCAAATATCGGTTATCTTACATTAAACCGTTAAATTCATTTGATATCTGTCATTATCAAAATAATAATAATAATAATAATAATAATAATAATAATAATAATAATAATAATAATAATAATAATAATAATAATAATAATAATAATGATAATAATAATAAAAATAAAAATAATAATATTGATAACAGCAACAACAACAATAATCATTCTTTCGAAAATCAGTTATCTAACATCAAACCGTCAAATCCTTTTGAAATCTATTATTACAAATATAGAAAAAAAAAAAATCTTTCGAAAATAGGTTATTTAGCATTAAAGCTAACATTATATCATTACGCTTTGTGCAGTAATATTTCCCGATTTAAGTCCAAGAGAGCTTCCCTTCAATGAAAATGAATACACCCAAAACAAAAACCATGAATCTAAAATCTCCATATATCAGTACCATATTAAACATAATATACTTATTGACGTAATTAATTATTCTCTTTTCTTTTCCTGTTCCTTTATTCTTCAAAAATAGATAAATAAATAAATAAAAAAACAAATAAAAAAAGAGAGAGAACACGAAATCACCACCTGGCAACCTCGTCCAGGGGATAATGTTGAAATCGTATACAAACGCAAATAGTGTTGCCACCAAAGACTATATACGAAATATAGGAAAGCATGGCAAAAGCCTGTGAGCCCCAATGGTTGGCAGATAGTGTAATATCTGAACAATAGATGGCGTTGTGTACGCGATGTATCGTCGGTTTGTTTACTATCATGAAAAGCTCTTCATTTTCCC
>NW_020870967.1:386133-388633 GCF_003789085.1 Penaeus vannamei
GAGAAAGAAATAAAAAAAAAAGTGCGAAGCCAGCCACGCAGCACGAATGGACGACGAGAGTATATACTTCTGGCGTTCTAAAGGTCTTCGCTGCATCGCACAAAACCCGGCCCCCCTCCCTCCCTCCCTCCCTCCCTCCCTCCTCTCTCTCTTTACTCTTGATCCCCCTCCACCCTCCCTCCCTCCTCCCTCCATCCTCCTTCTCTTGATCCTCGCCCATCTCTCTTTACTCTTGATCCCTCCCTCCCTCCCTCCCTCCATCTCTCTTTACTCTTGATCCCCCTCCCTCCCTCCATCTCTCTTTACTCTTGATCCCCCTCCCTCCCTCCATCTCTCTTTACTCTTGATCCCCTCCCTCCCTCCCTCCCCCTCCCTCCCTCCATCTCTCTTTACTCTTGATCCCCCTCCCTCCCTCCCTCCCTCCCTCCCTCCCTCCCTCCATCTCTCTTTACTCTTGATCCCCCTCCCTCCCTCCATCTCTCCTTTACCTCCCCTCCTCCCTCCATTCTCTCTTTACTCTTGTCCCCCTCATCCTCCCTCCCTCCCTCCCTCCATCTCTCTTTACCTTTGATCCCCTCCCTCCCTCCCTCTCCTCCTCCCTCCAACTCTCTTTACTCTTGATCCCCCTCCCCTCCCTCCCTCCCTCCCATCTCTCTTTACTCTTGGTCTCCCTCCCTCCCTCCCCCCTCCCCTCCATTCCTCTTACTCTTGACCCCTCCCTCTCCTCCTCCCTCCACTCCTCCCTTCCCTCCATCTTCTCTCCTTACTCTTGATCCCCCTCTCCTCCCTCCCTCCCTCATCTCTTTTACTCTTGATCCTCCCTCCCTCCATCTCCTCTTTACTCTCTTGACCCCCTCCCCCCTCCCTCCCTCCCTCCTCCCTCCTCCCATCTCTCTTTACTCTCTTGATCCCCTCCCCCTCCCTCCCCTCATCTCTCTTTACTCTTGATCCCCTCCCTCCCTCTCCCTCCCTCCATCTCTCTTTATCTCTTGAATCCCCCCTCCCTCCCTCCCTCCCTCCCTCTCTCTCTTTTACTCTTGATCCCCCTCCCTCCCTCCCTCCATCTCTCTTTTACTTCTTGATCCCCCTCCCCCCTCCTATCTCTTCCCTCCCCCTCCCTCCCTCACCTTCTCCATCTCTCTTTACTCTTGGTCTCCCCTCCTCCCCTCCTCCCTCCATCTCTCTTTACTCTTTACTCTTGGTCCCTCCCTCCATCTCTCTTTAAACTCTGATCCCCCCCCCATCCCTCCCTCCCTCCTCCATCTCTCTTACTCTTGATCCCCCTCCCTCCCTCCCTCCCCTCCATCTCTCTTTACTCTTGATCCCCCTCCCTCCCTCCCTCCCTCCATCTCTCTTTACTCTTGAACTCCCCTCCCTCCATCCTCCATCCTCATCTCTCTTTACTCTTGATCCCCCTCCTCCCTCCCTCCCTCCTCCTTCCATACCTCTCTTTCTCTTGATCCCCCCCTCCCTCCCTCCCTCCGTTCATCCCTCTCTTTACTCTTGATCCCCCTCCCTCCTCCCTCCCTCCATCTCTATCTTTACTCTTGATCCCCCTCCCTCCCCCCTCCCTCCCTCCATCCTCTCTTTACTCTTGATCCCCTCCTCACTCTCCATCTCTCCCTCCCCCTCCTTCCCTCCCTCTCTCTTTACCTCTTGGTACTCGACTCCCTCCTCCAATCTTTCTTTACTCTTGGTCTCCCCCCTGCCTCCCTCCGTCAATCTTCTTTACTCTCTTCCCTCCCTCCCACCCTCCCTCTCTCTTTACTCTTGGTTCTCCCTCCCCCTCCATCCTCTCTCTCCTCCCCTCCCTCCCTCCTCTCCTCTCTCTTGAATCTTCTCTCCCGCCCTCCTCTTACTCTCTTCTCCCTCCATCTCCCTTCCCCCTCCCTCCCTCCCTCCAATCTCTCTCCTTGATCCCCTCTCTCTCCCTCCCTCCTCTCCCCTTTACTCTTGGTCTCCTCCCTCCCTCCCTCTGCTCTTTATCTTTCTTACTCTCCCCCCTCCCTCCATCCTCCCCCCTCCTCCCTCCCTCCCTCGCCTCTCTCTCTCCCCTCCAATCTCTCTTCTCTCTCTCCCCTCCTCCTCCCTCCTCCCTCCTCTCTTTTAACTTCTCTCCTCTCCCCCCTCCATCCTCCCTCTCCTCCCTTTCCTCTCTGCCCTCCCTCCCCCATCCTCTTTACTCTTGATCCCCCTCCCTCCCTCTCTTCTCTCATTTACCTCCCTCTCTCCTCCATTCTCTCTTACTCTCAACTCCCTCCCTCTTTTATCTCTTCTCTCCTCTCCCTCCTCCTCTCCGTCTCTCCTTCTCTTCCTCCATCTCTCTATATCTCCTTCCTCCCTCCTTCTTCCTCCTCTTCTCCCTTCCTTCCTCCTTACTCTTATTTGTCCTCCCACACACTCTTCCGTCTTTCTCTCTCCTCATTCTTTCACTCATTTTTTCTGTTAGACTCCACCTTTTTTTCTCTCCCCTCCTCTCTCTTTTTTACTCTTGTCCTCT
>NW_020870967.1:396133-398633 GCF_003789085.1 Penaeus vannamei
TGAAGTTGAATTTGGCGCCTTTTTTGATGGCACCGTCTCCAGCTCTTGTTTTGGGAGAATGGGAAATGTTATGACTATGCATCGCTAGTTTGCTTACGTGTTTATGGGCCTGTGTTTGATTGCTCTGTTGTTTATTTGTGTTGTGTTTGTGTGTGTGTGTGTGTGTGTGTGTGTGTGTGTGTGTGTGTGTGTGTGTGTGTGTGTGTGTGTGTGTGTGTGTGTGTGTGTTGTGTGTGTGTGTGTGTATGTTTTATTTGCATGTTTATCGTAATAGTTCACGTAAGCCTTATAAGTAAAAATTTTAATATTATCTTAAGTACTGGAAGCAATCAAACTTCTATTTCCATTTTGCATTTAGCTAATCTTCCTTTTAGCATTAGCCAATCATAGCCACCTCCCTCTAGCCAACAGCCAATCATAGCCAACTCCTTCTAGCCAACAGCCAATCACGTCCATCTCCCTATGGACATTAGCCAATCATAAGCACGGCAGGAACAGTGACGTTCAAACCTCATTCCACGAATTGAAGCTTCGAATCTGTCTTACAATATGCAAAAAGTGTGGTATGAAGCGGTTCGAAACGGAATTCGAAACAGGTTTGAAAGGACTTCTGACCGGGACTGCACCTTGATTCCACCTTGGAGCCAATAACCGCAGACTCTTACGGGATTTGGGGGAAGTCGCCAGAAACGGACCCGACAGCAGATCGTTCGGAAATAGCTGTTTCATTTTCTGAGCAAGGAAAGCCCCAGATTAGGGAATTATAGATTAAAGATTAGCTGCGTATCTAATTATGCGTAGTCAGGAGACTTGCGAAGGATCTGGTCTCTGTGTTTCTAGATAAACATATTGGTATTTTGGTGTGGCGGCCACGTTCTCTCTCTCTCTATTTATTTATCTATCTATCTGTGTGTCTGTCTGTTTGTCTATCTATCTGTCTGTGTGTTTGTCTATCTATCTGTCTGTTTGTCTATCTGTTTGTCTGTCTATTTGTCTATCTATTTGTCTGTCTATTTGTCTATCTATCTGTCTGGCTTGTAATCCTCTTCCTAGATAGGACGTAAGAAAGATGTCTTTGTAAATTTCCTTGTTTATTTTTTTTCTCTCTTTCTCAAATTCGTAATTAGAATTTTTTCCCTCTCACTCTCTCTTTTTTTAAATGGCGGCATAAAAAGAAATTGGATTTGAATCTCTCTCCCATCCCCTACGCCTCTCGCGGGGAAAGGGGAAACGGGTCCAAAACAATCCTACTCCAAAAAATATATCTAGATATATGTATGTGAATACATACATACATACACAAGCACACACACACACGAGCACACGCACACACAAACACACACACACACATATGTATATAGTAATATTTATTCGTATTGCATGTATGAGAGTGTGTGTTTGTATATATATATGTGTGTGTGTGTGTGTGCATGCGTGTTTATATATGTTATATATATTATATGTATACATATATATATATATATATATATATATATATATATAATATATATATTATATATATATATATATATATATATATATATATATATATATATATATGTATATATATGTTTATATATAGATACATATATATATATATATATATATATATATATATATATATATATATATATATATATGTATATATATATATTATATATATATATATATATATATATATATCATATATATATATATATATATATATATATATATATATATATATATATATATATATATATATATATATATATATATATATATATATATACATAGATATATACACACGAACATATATAAGCGTATGTGTATGTGTGTATACATGTGCATATATGTATCCTCCCGTATGTGTGTGTATGAGACTTTGTCAAGTTTTCATCATCATTATTTTCAAAAACAGCCCATCCTTTCAAACGTAACGAATTTTCTTTGTTATCCTTTTTAAAGCGAACTCATAAACATTATCATTTACTTTCGCCATAACCCCCCCCCCACCTTTAAAGGTTCTAATTAAAAAAAAGAAAAATGAAAAAATCTAATAAAGAAAAAAATTAAAAAAATAATTCGCCCGCGTTCCCTGACCAGAAACGATCGATAAAGGGCGCCCTTGGAGGATTCAATTGATCGGGCCAGGGTTTTTTGATTAATTTAAAGGCTTAGAAAGGTCAACAAAGGAGGGAGGGGAGGGAGGGGGAAGGGAAGGGTAGGGGGGGGAGGGGGAGGAGGAAGGAGGGGAGGGGAGGGAGGGGGAGGAGGGGGAAGGGGACGACGAAGGGAGGGGAGGGAAGGGGAGGGAGGAAGGGTAGGGGGGTCAGGGGAAGGGGACGAGAAAGGAGGGGAGGGAAGGGAGACGCTCTCTCGGTACAGATTGACAGATAGATAGATAGATAGGTGAAATCGATATATACTCGTAGAAATACATATCCACCGCTCTCGCTCTGTGTATTTGTGTGTGTGTGTTTCTCTCTCTCTCTCTCTCTATCCAACTATCTATCTATCA
>NW_020870967.1:433633-438633 GCF_003789085.1 Penaeus vannamei
TTGACTGAAATAAACTGAGGAAAGCGAGGAATTCTGACTGAAATAAACTGAGGAAAGCGAAGGAATTCTGACTGATAAACTGAGGAAAGCGAGGAATTCTGACTGAAATAAACTGAGGAAAGCGAGGACTGAAATAAACTGAGGAAAGCTGAAAATAAACTGAGGAATTTTGACGAAATAAACTGAGGAAAGCGAGGAATTTGACTGAAATAAACCGAGGAAAGCGAGGAATTTGACTGAAAATAAACTGAGGAAAGCGAGGAATTTTGACTGAAATAAACTGAGGAAAGCGAGGAATTTAGACTGAAATAAACTGAGGAAAGCGAGGAATTTAGACTGAAATAAACTGAGGAAAGCGAGGAATTCTGAGAAAATAAACTGAGGAAAGCGAGGAATTCTGACTGAAATAAACTGAGGAAAGCGAGGAATTTTGACGGAAATAAACTGAGGAAAGCGAGGAATTTTGACTGAAATAAACTGAGGAAAGCGAGGAATTTTGACTGAAATAAACTGAGGAAAGCGAGGAATTTGACTGAAAAATAAACTGAGGAAAGCGAGGAATTTTGACTGAAATAAACTGAGGAAAGCGAGGAATTTTGACTGAAAATAAACTGAGGAAAGCGAGGAATTCTGACTGAGGAAAAGGACTGACTGAAATAAACTGAGGAAGCGAGGAATTTTGACTGAAATAAACTGAGGAAAGCGAGGAATTTTGACTGAAATAAACTGAGGACGAGCTGAACGAGGACGAGGATTCTGAAAAGGAAAGCGAGGAATGACTGAAATAAACTGAGGAAAGCGAGGAATTCTGACTGAAATAAACTGAGGAAAGCGAGAATTCTGACTGAAATAACTGAGGAAAGCGAGGAATTCTGACTGAAATAAACTGAGGAAAGCGAGGAATTCTGACTGAAATAAACTGAGGAAAGCGAGGACTGGAATAAACTGAGGAAAGCGAGGAATTTTGGAAATAAACTGAGGAAGCGAGGAATTCTGAAAATAAACTGAGGAAAGCGAGGAATTTTGACTGAAATAAACTGAGGAAAGCGAGGAATTTTGACTGAAATAAACTGAGGAAAGCGAGGAATTTTGAAACTGAGGAAAGCGAGGAATTTTGACTGAAATAAACTGAGGAAAGCGAGGAATTTTGACTGAAATAAACTGAGGAAAGCGAGGAATTTTTGACTGAAATAAACTGAGGAAAGCGAGGAATTCTGACTGAAATAAACTGAGGAAAGCGAGCTGAAATAAACTGAGGAAAGCGAGGAATTTTGACTGAAATAAACTGAGGAAAGCGAGGAATTTTGACTGAAATAAACTGAGGAAAGCGAGGAATTCTGACTGAAATAAACTGAGGAAAGCGAGGAATTCTGACTGAAATAAACTGAGGAAAGCGAGGAATTTGACTGAAATAAACTGAGGAAAGCGAGGAATTTTGACTGAAATAAACTGAGGAAAGCGAGGAATTCTGACTGAAATAAACTGAGGAAAGCGAGGAATTTTGACTGAAATAAACTGAGGAAAGCGAGGAATTTTGACTGAAATAAACTGAGGAAAGCGAGGAATTGACTGAAATAAACTGAGGAAAGGAGGAATTTTGACTGAAATATTTGAAATAACTGAGGAATACTGAAATAAACTGAGGAATGAAATAAACTGAGGAATTTTGACTGAAATAAACTGAGGAAAGCGAGGAATTTTGACTGAAATAAACTGAGGAAAGCGAGGAATTTGACTGAAATAAACTGAGCGAGGAAGAGACTGAAATAAACTGAGGAAAGCGAGGAATTCTGAAAAAGCGAGGAATTGACTGAAATAAACTGAGAAGGAATTTTGACTGAAATAAACTGAGGAAAGCGAGGAATTTGACTGAAATAAACTGAGAAAGCGAGGAATTGACTGAAATAAACTGAGGAAAGCGAGGAATTTGACTGAAATAAACTGAGGAAAGCGAGGAATTCTGACTGAAATAAACCGAGGAAAGCGAGGAATTTTGACGGAAATAAACTGAGGAAAGCGAGGAATTTTGACTGAAATAAACTGAGGAAAGCGAGGAATTTTGACTGAAATAAACTGAGGAAAGCGAGGAATTTTGACTGAAATAAACTGAGGAAAGCGAGGAATTTGACTGAAATAAACTGAGGAAAGCGAGGAATTCTGACTGAAATAAACTGAGGAAAGCGAGGAATTTTGACTGAAATAAACTGAGGAAAGCGAGGAATTCTGACTGAAATAAACTGAGGAAAGCGAGGAATTTGACTGAAATAAACTGAGGAAAGCGAGGAATTTGACTGAAATAAACTGAGGAAAGCGAGGAATTTGACTGAAATAAACTGAGGAAAGCGAGGATTTGACTGAAATAAACTGAGGAAAGCGAGGCTGAACTTTTGAAAATAAACTGAGGAAAGCGAGGAATTTTGACTGAAATAAACTGAGGAAAGCGAGAATTCTGACTGAAATAAACTGACGACTGAAATAAACTGAGGAAAGCGAGGAATTTTGACTGAAATAAACTGAGGAAAGCGAGGAATTCTGACTGAAATAAACTGAGAAAAGCGAGGAATTTGACTGAAATAAACTGAGGAAAGCGAGGAATTCTGACTGAAATAAACTGAGGAAAGCGAGGAATTTTGACTGAAATAAACTGAGGAAAGCGAGGAATTTTGACTGAAATAAACTGAGGAAAGCGAGGAATTTTGACTGAAATAAAACTGAGGAAAGCGAGGAATTTTGACTGAAATAAACTGAGGAAAGCGAGGAATTTGACTGAAATAAACTGAGAAAGCGAGGAATTTTGACTGAAATAAACTGAGGAAAGCGAGGAATTCTGACTGAAATAAACTGAGGAAAGCGAGGAATTTTGACTGAAATAAACTGAGGAAAGCGAGGAATTTGACTGAAATAAACTGAGGAAAAGCTTTGACGGAAATAAACTGAGGAAAGCGAGGAATTCTGACTGAAATAAACTGAGGAAAGCGAGGAATTGACTGAAATAAACTGAGGAAAGCGAGGAATTCTGACTGAAATAAACTGAGGAAAGCGAGGAATTTTGACTGAAATAAACTGAGGAAAGCGAGGAATTCTGACTGAAATAAACTGAGGAAAGCGAGGAATTTTGACTGAAATAAACTGAGGAAAGAGGAATTCTGACTGAAATAAACTGAGGAAAGCGAGGAATTTTGACTGAAATAAACTGACGACTGAAATAAACTGAGGAAAGCGAGGAATTTGACTAAACTGAGGAAAGCGAGGAATTTTGACTGAAAATAAACTGAGGAAAGCGAGGAATTTTGACTGAAATAAACTGAGGAAAGAGGAATTTGACTGAAATAAACTGAGGAAAGCGAGGAATTTTGACTGAAATAAACTGAGGAAAGCGAGGAATTTGACTGAAATAAACTGAGGAAAGCGAGGAATTTTGACTGAAATAAACTGAGGAAAGCGAGGAATTTTGACTGAAATAAACTGAGGAAAGCGAGGAATTTTGACTGAAATAAACGAGGAAAGCGAGGAATTTGACTGAAATAAACTGAGGAAAGCGAGGAATTCTGACTGAAATAAACTGAGGAAAGCGAGGAATGACGAAATAAACTGAGGAAAGCGAGGAATTTTGACTGAAATAAACTGAGGAAAGCGAGGAATTTTGACTGAAATAAACTGAGGAAAGCGAGGAATTTTGACTGAAATAAACTGAGGAAAGCGAGGAATTCTGACTGAAATAAACTGAGGAAAGCGAGAATTCTGACTGAAAAAACCGAGGAAAGCGAGGAATTTTGACTGAAATAAACTGAGGAAAGCGAGGAATTTTGACTGAAATAACTGAGGAAAGCGAGGAATTTTTGACTGAAATAAACTGAGGAAAGCGAGGAATTCTGACTGAAATAAACTGAGGAAAGCGAGGAATTTGACTGAAATAAACTGAGGAAAGCGAGGAATTTGACTGAAATAAACTGAGGAAAGCGAGGAATTTTGACTGAAATAAACTGAGCGAGGAGACTGAAACTGAGGAAAGCGAGGAATTTTAAATTCTAAACTGAGGAAGCGAGGAATTTTGACTGAAATAACTGAGGAAAGCGAGGAATTTGACTGAAATAAACTGAGGAAAGCGAGGATTTTGACTGAAATAAACTGAGGAAAGCGAGGAATTTGACTGAAATAAACTGAGGAAAGCGAGGAATTTTGACTGAAATGAGGAAGCGAGGAATTTGACTGAAATAAACTGAGGAAAGCGAGGAATTTGACTGAAATAAACTGAGGAAAGCGAGGAATTCTGACTGAAATAAACTGAGGAAAGCGAGGAATTGACTGAAATAAACTGAGGAAAGCGAGGAATTTGACTGAAATAAACTGAGGAAAGCGAGGAATTTGACTGAAATAAAACTGAGGAAGCGAGGAATTTGACTGAAATAAACTGAGGAAAGCGAGGAATTCTGACTGAAATAAACTGAGGAAAGCGAGGAATTCTGACTGAAATAAACTGAGGAAAGCGAGGAATTGACTGAAATAAACTGACTTTTGACTGAAATAAACTGAGGAAAGCGAGGAATTCTGACTGAAATAAACTGAGGAAAGCGAGAAATTTTGACTGAAATAAACTGAGGAAAGCGAGGAATTTTGACTGAAATAACTGAGGAAAGCGAGGAATTCTGACTGAAATAAACTGAGGAAAGCGAGGAATTTTGACTGAAATAAACTGAGGAAAGCGAGGAATTTGACTGAAATAAACTGAGGAAATGACTGAAATAAACGAGGAAAGCGAGGAATTTTGACTGAAATAAACTGAGGAAAGAGGAATTCTGACTGAAATAAACTGAGGAAAGCGAGGAATTTTGACTGAAATAAACTGAGGAAAGCGAGGAATTTTGACTGAAATAAACTGAAAGCGAGAATTGACTGAAATAAACTGAGGAAAGCGAGGGAATTTGAAATAAACTTTTTGACTGAAATAAACTGAGGAAAGCGAGAATTTTGACGAAATAAACTGAGGAAAGCGAGGAATT
>NW_020870968.1:23986-26486 GCF_003789085.1 Penaeus vannamei
GAGGAGAGGGGGAAGGGATAGAAGGAGGGAGAGGGATAGAAGGAAGGAAGAGGGGGGAGAGGGATAGAGGAGGGAGAGGGGAGCGAGGGGATTTTAGAAGGAGGGAGAGGGATTAGAAGGATGGGAGAGGGATAGAAGGAGGGAGAGGGAATAGAAGGAGGGAGAGGGGGAGAGGGATAGAAGGAGGGAGAGGGGGGGGAGAGGGATAGAAGGAGGGAGAGGGGGTTGAGACGTGAGAAGGGGAGAGGGATTAGAAGGAGGTCAGTAGGGATAGAAGGAGGGAGAGAGGGATAGAAGGAGGGGATGAGGGGGGACGAGTGAGAAAACGGGAGAGGCGGATAGAAGGAGGGAGAGGATTAGGGAAGGAGGAGAGGGGTGGAGAGGGATAGATGGAAGGAGAGGGGGTGACGAGTGAGAAAAACCGGATAGGGATAGGAAGGAGGCGAGAGGGATAGAAGGGACGGCGAGAGGGGGAGAGTGAGAACCGGGAGAGGGATAGAAGGAGGGAGAGGAATAGAAGGAGGGAGCAGGGGGGAGAGTTGAGAACGGGAGAGGGATAGAAGGAGGGAGATGGATAGAAGGAGGGAGAGTGGGGAAGCAGGGAGAGGGAATAGGATGGAAGGATGAGCGGGGGAGAGTGAGAACGGGAGAGGATAGAAGTGAGGGAGAGGGGATAGAAGGAGAGAGGGGGGAAGAGTGAGAACCGTGGAGAGGATAGAAGGAGGGAGCAGGAAATAGAAGGAGGGAGAGGGGGGAGAGTGAGAACGGGGAGAGGGGATAGAAGGAGGGAGAGGGATAGAAGGAGGGAGAGGGGGCGAAGAGGGGATAGATGGAAGGAAGAGGATAGAAGGAGTGAGAGTGAGAACGGGAGAGGGATAGAAGGAGGGAGAGGCGATAGAAGAGGGAGAGGAGAGTGAGAACGGGAGAGGGATAGAAGGAGGGAGAGGGATAGAAGGAGGGAGAGCGATAGAAGGAGGGAGAGGGGGAGGGGATAGAAGGGAGGGAGAGGGGGGAGAGGGATAATGAAGGAGAGAGAGGGGAGAGGGATAGAAGGAGGGGAGAGGGGGGAGAGGGAAGGAAGGATAGAGAGAGGGAGAGGATAGAAGGAGGAGGAGATAGGAGGAGGGAGAGGGGGAGGGAGAGGAGGGAGGGAGAGGGATAAGGAAGGAAGGACGAGGGGGGAGAGGATAGAAGGAGGGAGAGGGGGAGAGGGATAGAAGGAGGGAGAAGGAGGGATAGAAGAGGAGGGAGAGGGATAGGAAGGAGGAGGGGCGAGAGGATAGAAGGAGGAGAGGGGGGAGGAGGGATAGAAGGAGGAGAGGGGCGGAGAGGGATAGCAAGGAGGGAGAGGGAGGAGAGGAGGAGACGAGGTAGAAGGAGGGAGAGAAGGAGGAGAGGATAGGAAGGAGGGGAGAGGGGAGAGGGATGAAGCAGAGAGGGGGGAGAGGAGAACGAGAGGGATAGAAGGAGGGGAGATGGATAGAAGGGAGAGAGGGATAGATGGAGAGGAGAACGGGAGAGGGATAGAAGGGATAGAAGGGGGAGGGGGAGTAGGATAGATGGAAGGAGGGGGGGGAGATGAGAACGGGAGAGGGATAGTAAGAAGAGACGGAGAAGAGGAGAGTAGAAGGAGAGAGGAGATAGAAGGAGAGGAGAGGGGGAGAGTTGAGAAACGGGAGAGGGATAGAAGGAGGGAGAGGGATAGAAGGAGGAAGAGCGATAGAAGGAGGGAGAGGGGGGAGAGCGAAAGTGGGAGAGGGATAGAAGGAGGGAGTACAATGTGAAATTATTCGTATTCATACATCATTTTCATTGCTGATTCACACATTTTCCTTTCTCCCTAACAGCTGCTCGACCTCCACGACCCCCGCGCCCTCGGGAAGCGCCAGGACCCGACCGCGTGGCTGGCCAAGAAACTCCTGGACGACTCCACCAAGGCTCTCATCGTAGCCTCCAAGGGCGCGAGGGCCGTCCAGCAGCTGGTGGAGGCGGGGTCGAAGCAGGAGGTTCGAAGCACCGGAGACCAAAACAATTCGTGTGAATCTCCGAAACATTTGGAATTGGGGGCGAATAAGGAAGAGGTTGGAGAGGGGGAGGGGGAAGAGGAGGGACGCGGAACGGTGGAGAGAATGGAAGGAGGAGAAGAGGAAAAAGGGAGAGAAGGAGGAGAAGAGGGAAAAAGAAGAGATAGAAGAGAAAAAGAAGAGGAACCCAATAACTTGAAGATTCCAGACTCTCGAAATGGATCGAAAGACCTAAAAGGCGAGGATGTAAGTCGAGAGGAGAGGGGAAGGAAGGAGGACGCGAGAAACGGACGAAGAAAGAATGAGAGAGAGCAAGTCTACCATTTTCTCCTGGTGGATTTTCTTCAAAAAATGCGAAATGAGCAGTTCGACGTCTGCCAAGTTCTGTGAGTTACTAATGGACATTCTTTGACCTTGTTCGTAGGCATAAACCACAAATGTTTGACTTTGTTTACTTCTGAAAGAAGCAGCAGGTT
>NW_020870968.1:31486-33986 GCF_003789085.1 Penaeus vannamei
GTGTGTGTGTGTGTCCGTGGGGGTGAAGGGGTTAGTGAGAGTGTTGTGTTGTGTATCTGTGGTGTGTTTGTAGGTAGATAAACAGATTAACAGAAAATGTGATATATATATATATATATATATATATATATATATATATATATATATATATATATATATATATATATATATATATATATATATATATATATATATATATATATATATATATATATATATATATATATATATATATTATATATATATATATATATATATATATATATATGTGTGTGTGTGTGTGTGTGTGTGTGTGTGTGTGTGGTGTGTGTGTGTGTGTGTGTGTGTGTGTATGTGTGTGTGTGTGTGTACGTGTGTGTGTGTGTGTGTGTGTCAATAGACACGGCACATATATACTGTACATACATACGAACATACATACACATACATAAAGTGTATAGCGTAGAATCACACTATACAGACTATCAGAAGCAGTAATAAGCACAACCTCAAAACCAAACCGCTAATGACAACCATGATTTCCATAACCACCGCATCCATTCCTCCAGCGCTCGGCCGGGAGGCGTGCGACTTCGGCTGCCCGGACGAGTGGGCCCCCGTGTGTGGCAGCGATGACGTCACGTACGCCAACGCGTGCGAGCTCGACCGCGCCGACTGCCTGAGCGACGGCGGGGTCACGGAGGTGGGTCCTGCGGCGCCCTCGCGGCCTGGCCTTTCGTCTCTTTCTTTTTAGTTGCCTGTATACACACACATATATTATATATATATATATATATATATATATATATATATATATATATATATATATATATATATGTATATTATATATATATATATATATTATATATATATATATATATATATATATATATATATATATATATATATATATAATATATATATATATACTATATGAGTGTGAGTGTGTGTGTGTGTCTATGTGTGTGCGTGTGCGTGTGTGTTTGATATATATTCTAGGCCTATATCTTTAACGCTGGCATACATCCTAGGCCTACGACGGCGAGTGTCGAGCCGAGTGCCCGGAGGAGTGGGCTCCCGTGTGTGGCACCGACGGCGTCACGCGTGCCAACCTCTGCTTCCTGGAATTGGCAGCGACTGAGGATAATGACTTGCAACTGGTAATTTATGTGTCTGTCTATCTGTCTGCCAAGAGGAATATTCATTCATCTAATTGATTATCTATTTAATCATCTGCTTCCTTTTCTGTCTAGTTACTTGTCTATGTTTTGGTATTCATCAATCTATCTATTTGTTTGTCATGCCTGTCTGTTTACCCATGTGTTTATTGGGCTCGCTTTCTGTCTAATAATTCGTCTGTTTGTTTACTCATTCATGTATGTATGTTCGTATGTAGACGCCCATCTTTCAGTTTGATAATTAGCATGCGTTTGTCTTTCTGTTTATCCACGTAATCCTTCTGTATGTCTCTTTCCATTTATTTCCATCTGTCCAGTCATCAAGCTCATTTTTCTATCTATTTTTCTATCTAAATATTCCTCCGTCTATTTATTTGAATATTCATATGTCTATTTCTCTATTTATTCTGTTCTATCTAGATATTTATCGATAGTTATGTATCTATTTCTATTTGTAATAATTCGCCTGGATGATCGTTCAAATAGATAGATAAGTGGATATATGATTGTACAAATAGATAGATTAGGTAGAAGATTGCCTAAATAGATATATAAATAGAATGATAATTCTATTTACCATCACCCTCCCCCCCACCCCAGGCCTACCAGGGGAGTGCGACCCACCCATAGACGACGTCGTGGCACCCTGCGAGCCTGCGATGGCTGACGAGGACTGTGGCACCCATGTGTACGGTCCCCTGTGCGAGGCGTCTGGCACGACCTACAGGACCCTGTGTGAGCTGTGCCAGGCCATGTACGCGGCCCAGGCAGGAGGCGAGAATATTCTGTATGTGGTGGACCATCTCGGTAAGTGCTTTTTTTTTTTAGTTTTTATCATTATTATTATTATCATTTCCTTTATTTTTCATCATTTTGTTTTTCTTTTCTTGGGGGGGGGGGGTATGTAGTGTCGTTGTGTGTTTACATGTTTGCATTTGCGTGTGATTTGGCTGTGTGCAAACGTAGGATTCTCTCTCTCTCTCTCTCTCTCTCTCTCTCTCTCTCTCTCTCTCTCTCTCTCTCTCTCTCTCTCTCTCTCTCTCTCTCTCTCTCTCTCTCTCTCTCTCTCTCCTCTCTCTCTCTCTCTCTCTCTCTCTCTCTCTCTCTCTCTCTTCTCTCTCTCTCTCTCTCTCTCTCTTCTCTCTCTCTCTCTCTCTCTCTCTCTCTCTCTCTCTCTCTCTCTCTCTCTCTCTCTCTCTCTCTCTCTCTCTCTCTCTCTCTCTCTCTCTCTCTCTCTCTCTCTCTCTCTCTCTCTCTCTCTCTCTCTCTCTCTCTCTCTCTCTCTCTCTCTCTGTCTCTCTCTCTCTCTCTCTCTCTCTCTCTCTCTCTCTCTCTCTCTCTCT
>NW_020870969.1:25634-32432 GCF_003789085.1 Penaeus vannamei
AACCAGTAAGGGAGGGAGGGCACGCGAAAGGGAGGAAGGGGGAAGGGAGGAGAGGGAAGGGAACAGGCCATGAAACAGACCAGTAAAGGAGGGAGGAAAACAAACCAGTAAGGGAAGCGGAGGGAGGAGGGAAACATTAGAACGGTGAGGGAGGGAGGGAGGGAGGGAAACAGATCAGAAAGGGAGCAAGAGAGGGAGAGAGTGAGGGAAACAGACCAGCAAGGGATGGAGGGAGGGACGGAGAACACGCAAAAGGGAGGAAGGGAGGGAAGGAAGGGAACAGGCCACGAAACAGACCAGCAAGGGAGGGAGGGAGGGAGGAGGGAGGGAGGGGGGAGGGAGGGGAGGGAGGGAGGGAGGGAGAGAGGGAGGGAGGGAGGAGAGAGAGAGAGAGGAGAGGAGGGAGGGAAGAGAGGAGGGAGAGAGAGAGAGAGAGAGAGAGAGGAGAGAGAGAGGAGAGGAGAGAGAGAGGAGAGAGGGAGGAGGAGGGAGAGGGAGGGAGAGAGGGAGGGAGGGAGGGAGGGAGGGAGGGAGGGAGAGAGGGAGAGGGCCGGGCGGGCGCACGAGCGGGGGCCACTAGTCACTTAAGAAACTGATTTCATTAGAGAGCGCGTAATGAAAGCGTGGAAAATTTTCATATAGCGGCGCTGCATATAAATGTAATTGAAAAACTCGTAACCGGTTATTTAGTGAGAAATTCCGGCCATTATCGCAAATGTAATTCAGTATATTGGCAGAAGACAACAACACTACATTACCGACCGAGGAATATTAAAAACCAATGCTGTTTGGGAATGGTCTAATTGTAGGATCCCCCCCCCCGCCCCCCGCCCCCCCGCTGCGAGCATGATCTGTTGTAGTGTAACGAAAATGCCCTTTTTATACGTGTTTAATTATTTATAAGTCTTTATTATTATTTATTTATTTATTATTATTTTTTTTTTTTTTTTACTTTTAACAATGAGGATAAGTTTGTTTATTGTCAATTTTATTTATTACTTATTACGTATTATTATCATTTATTATTTGTTATTATTACTATTATCATATTTTTATTACTTTTATCTTTTTGTACACTTTTCCCTTTTTTACATTTTAGTTTTTGGGCCGACCTTGGGGGGGGGATTTTTTTATTTATCTATTTCATTTTATTTATTTTATTGGGGAGGGGATAGTGGGGGAGAAACCTCTTGACCGAGCATGGATAATGGAGGGTGGGGTGGGGGGTGGGGGTATGTGGCTCTTTAAAAACACGAGATAGGTAAATTTTGATGAGTGAGGTGGGGTATAGGTGGGGGGGGAGATGATATTTGGCAGATATCAGAAAAGGTACCAGAGTTGGGATTGGAGATGAGCATCTATTGAAGGGTAGGTTGGGTGGGGGGGCGGAATAAGTATTAATGAAAAAGGTGGGGTGGGGGCTGGGGGCGGGGGCGGGTGTGCGGTGGGGGGAAAGTACGATTGCGGGGTACGAACTTCAAGTTTACATTTCTAGATTGTGAATTTCTACCGCTATGTGTCTCCCTCTTCTGTTTTCTTATAGTTGTAGCGATTCTTGATCGAGTATTGTCCTTATCGATTACTAAATGTATTATAATGAATTTGAAGATATCATTGAAATAGAAAGAGGAAATATAAACCTAATTATAGAAATAGAACGAGGAAATGGGGAAATATAATAATATAGAAAATAGATAATAGAAATACACTAATATATAATTGGAAAAATAAAAATAGAAATATGGACTAATACTAAAAGTAATGAAAATATAAATAAAATAAATAAAAAATATGAATTAATATAAATAATAACACAACTATAATAATATTATAAAATTATAACACAACTAATATGAAAATAGAAATAAGAAGAATTATATTTTCTGATTACAAACTATATAGAGAAAATAGAATAGGAAAAACTCAACTAATATATGAACCGAAAATAGGATAAAATAATAGACAATAGACATAATAGACTAATGATTAAAATAGGATAATAAGAGTAATAGAAATTATAACTAATTTAAGAACACGAAATAGAAATAGAAATATCAGAAATAGAAATATAACAAATAATAAGTAAAAATATAAAGAATTAGTAATAGATATATATTAAACTAAAACAATATCAAATAAAGACCAAACCCACACACGTAAAAATAAAAGAGAGAGAAAAAACATTTACAGGAACACTGACAACATATGACAACAATACTGACAACGGTTTCCAATGCAGTGCCTATAACGACCACAATCAGCTGTTATTAGCAGAGTTACAGTGCCATTGGAACTTACGGTGAAATTACATAGTGCCAGATCTTATTAGTAATATTGCCACACTGTTAACGTCAAATATTGCTTGTTTTATGGACGATATTGCTCCTCTGTTTTTTTGTTGTTGTTTTTGTAAATTGTTTTTATGTGTCATTCCCTGTGGGTAAAATTGATGCAGTCATTGATTTTAATGGTTGGGATATTATACATTAGCAGTGGGGGTAAGAGTTTTAATTAGGAGTAGTAGTAGTAGTAGTAGTAGTAGTAGTAGTAGTAGTAGTAGTAGTAGTAGTAGTAGTAGTAGTAGTAGTAGTAGTAGTAGTAGAAGTAGTAGTAGTAAATATAGTAAAGCAGCAGCGGTAGTAGTAGTGGTGGTGGTAGTAGTAGTAAATATGGTGGAGCAGTCGTAATTAAGTAAGGTAGTAGTAAAGATAGTAAGAACAGCAGCGTAGTAGTAGTTTGTTTTGGTAAGTAGTAGAAGTAGTATATAGTAGAGCAGTAGTAGTAAGCAGTAGCAATTAGTGGTTGTGTAACAGCTGTCGTAAGAAATATCAAAAAGTATCAGTAACAGTGAGTAGTAAAGTAGTAGTAACGTTAAGTAGTAGCAACAACGAGCACTAGTAGTAATGGCAGTATAGCAGAGTAACAGTAGTAGCAGCAGCAGTAGTAGTAGTAGCACGCATTGACACTGCAGCGACGGGCTAACAGCAGATATAAGATTTGTAACTTTAATTAATGGAATAATATCAACAACTGTAGTAATAGTAGTATCTGTAATAATGGCAGAGGCAGTAGGAACAATGGTGATGAAGCTGATATTGTAGTAACGTAACCAATAGTAGTAAGTAGTTGGTAGTAGCAGTACTATGGTAGGTGGTAGTAAGTAGGAGTAGGAGGAGCAAAGAAGTGAAGTAGTAATAGTAATTATATTAGTTATCAACAGAAACAAGTGTACAGTTAAACAGGAAAGAATACTTATATGTAATGATAGAACAACAAATAGTATATTCTAATAGTAATAAATAATCTGCAGATATTGTAACTAAAACAGAAGTAATACTAGCGAATAAACGGTGTAGCAGTAGTAACAGCACAAAAGCAGCATTAGAAACAGTAGCAAAAACTATAAGATTAGGAAGATAGTACAGTGGCAACATTAAGTAAGTAAAAATATCAACTAGCTGTGTGTGTGTGAGTGTGTGTGTGGGTGTGTTGTGTGTGTGTGTGAGTGGAATGAGTGAGTGTGTGTGTGTAGTATGTGTGTGGTATATGTGGCGTGGTGCCCAATAGCCATAACATCAACATAACTGCATCAAAACACACAAGTAACACCCAGCACTTGACACCAAAATCCCGACACACTCGTCTGAACAGACGCGCCTAAAGAGAGTCCGCCAGCAGTTTGGCACCTTGACACGAAGGAAAAAGACTGGAAAATAATATTGGTGAACAGTGTCGTTACGGCTGGGAGAAGGAGAAGACCATGTAAAGACGTGTTTCGTAATCTTATCGTTCAAGAAAAGGTTCCTGTGGGATCGTGTCCTTTTTATTTTTTTTGAGGTATTTGAGTTTTTTCTTTTCGTCTTTTTCTTCTTTTTCTAGATTTATTTGATGATTATTGTAAAGTGATTTAACTAAGTTGGTCTTAATTGCTAAGGTTTTTAGGTATTGGGTTGAGAGTCGATTCATTACGAGGTCTGCAGAAATGTGTTTGGTGGTTATGTCAACCGAATGGTTTCATTTTGAATTTTCGTACTAATTTAGATGAAAGCACTTAGTCTTTAACTCGGTTATTGACTAAATAAATATCTATTCTTTTTGATACTCATCATTATATCACTATATACTACGGAGCACTGACTTATTACATATGTGTGTGAAGTGTGTGTAGTTTTGGCGTAGAAATAGTAGCAGTTGTGTAAGTATATGTTCATAGAGATAGCTCTACAATTGTGTTGTGTGTGTGTGTGTGTCGGTGTGTGTAGTGGCTGTGTGTGTAGTGTGTGGGGCTCGATAATGAAATGTCTGTTAGTGAGTTAGTGTTTTGTTGCATGTGTGAAGATGATGTATAGTGACCGCAGCGTGTTTGTCGCTGCTCCTTAGACCATTCGCATTGGTGTGTTTGTTGTCACTCAGTAGATGTATGTTCTCGTGCGTTTGTGTGGTAGTTCGTCGTATAGAATCAGTGCGATGTGTGGTTTAGTAGGTGTGTATGTGTGCCACTGAGTCGCACTTGTACGATCAGTGTGGTGTCTGTATTTGTGTATTAACGAACGGACCATCCAATCACTAGAGAGACACCTGCAAAACCGCAGTGTCACTCCAGTATGTGCTAGGTTATACCCTCTAAAGAGACGTATAGAAGTTCCACTCTGGCTGTGTTATGGAACGAAGAATCGTGAACGGCAATAGTACATTGGCCCAACAAGGGATCGCTCAGCTCAGTATGGCAAGTACATGGATTTAGCGACACGACTAATCCAGGAACAAGGGCGAGAAGATCATAGCACTAGAGCGAGAAGGTTGAGAGATTCGTAATGAATGAGAGTAATGATCATCGGAATGTGAATTTTATGTAGTCAGACGATTTGAATTATTGTAATAGAAGTAAAGAGATTTGTACCGCGAGAATGGCTGAGTATGAGCGAGAATTACCAATTAAGATAGGAAGAGATGATAGGAGTATGGACTGGCTATTGTATCAAATGAAGATGAACGAGATGATACATATCAAGAGATCCCGAGTTCAAGGAAGGTTAGACACGACACACGACACGACACAGACGTCTGGGACACACCAACGCACATGACACAGAGCGAGACACACGAGGAGACAGATACAACAGACACACACACACGACACAGCACACACTGAACTGCAAGACATTACATTTCGAGAGCTAAACAACATAAACACAAACAGCAAAATACATAGAACATGACAATATGATGAGCGATTCAGATTCCATATAAGCACGACTAGAGACAGCACCGCATGGACCGACTTTGTTAGCAAAGAAAATTAAATCCAAATAATGCTACAACCACATCACGAAGAGCGAAACGCGTCTGGAGAGGAATTTGATGTCGCCTGCAGTGACGTCATGCAGCGCATGTCTCCAGCCAGTATGCTTTATTCGAAAAGGCAGTAACGTGGGTAAGGGCACGGAGGAAATGGAGACGAGCAGGAAGTGACTGCCCTGTGCGACTCAGCGCTGTAGAGCGGGGTGGTGGACGATTAAGCAGTGCTGTTAGCGCTAGGAAACGACAAGAGAGACTTGTGCGTGAAAGTATATCTGAATGAGAATCTGCGTGTACTTTTAAATTGACTGAGTAGTATCTGTCATTGCTTCTCTAGTCACTCTGCTCTCTCCTCTGCAACACAATACAAATGAATGAATGTTACATGCGTGTCTGTTATGTGGGTTGTGAGAAGAGAGATGAGAGAGAGAAGAGAAGAGAGAGAGAGAGAGAAGAGAGAGCGTGAGTGTTGTGTGTGAGTGTGTGGTGTGTGTGTGTGTTGTTGTGTGGTCGCTCGATAGTCGTGTAGGTTGACTGATGTTTGTTTGTGTTTGGTGTGTGGTGTGAGTGTGGGATGTGTAGGTGTGTGAGGTGTGTGTGTGTGATATATATATATGTATTATATATATATAGTAAGATATAAGTATATATGAGTAAGAGAGAATATATGTATTATATATATATGCATATATATATATAATTATTATATAATAAGGAGCATAGAGAGACAGGAACAGTATATAATAAATTAATTAATACAGAGTAAAAAAATATAGTATATATATATAATAGATAGGGCGATAATGTGAAAAGTAGCATATAGAGAATATAAGGTTATTATTATATATAGAGAATAAGAGGAGATGAGATATAGGTGAGATAGGCGGATATAAGATAGAATATATAATACCCATTGGTGAGGTAGGGGGTATAGTAAGTGAGTGAATATAGGGGGGGAGTTAGAGCGTATAGATAGGGGGGGGGGGAGCGACTTTATTGAAACTATATATATATAATCAATATCACAAGCAATATATATATATTATTGTGGTAGTTAAGTAGTAGGATAGAGACTATCTTTTCACCAAACGATAACAAGGCCTAAAGAGACGGGGGGAGGGGGGAGGTGCCTCTACTGGCCGCCACGGGACGCCCGACGGTGATGGTGACAGAAAGGATGGTGACAGGGATGGAGTGACACGGTTAGTGGCACGGGGTTTTGTGACACGGGAGAGTGACAACGGGGATGGAGAATGGTGACAGAGGGATAGTGACAACACGAGAATGGTGAACACAGGAATAGTATTGACACGGTGACAATGACAGTGACGATACAAACACCACAATGACTAATAACAGCAATGGTGATAATATAATAACAAGAGTATAGTGTCACAGTACCATACAGATAATGACACGTTAACAAATTATGGTGACATGACTGCATATGACGATAACATGACCTCATTTTAACCAGACAATAATCAACACAATTTCAAC
>NW_020870969.1:34117-41617 GCF_003789085.1 Penaeus vannamei
GAGAGAAGAGAGAACGCAGAGGTGAGAGAAGAGAGAGAGAGAATGCCAAAACTTTTGTTGCCAGAGAGCACTGAGAAGAGAGAGAGAGAGAGAGGAGAGAGAAAGTAAGAGAGAGGAGAGAAGATAGAGAGAGGAGAGAGAGGAGAGAGAGAGGAGAGAGAGAGAGAGAGAGAGAGAGAGAGAGAGAAGAAGAGAGAGAGAGAAGGGAAGGAGAGGAGAGAAGAGAGAGAAGAGAGGAAGAGAGAGAGAGAGGAGAGAGGAGAATAGAGAGAGAGAGAGGAGGAGAGAGAGAGAATGAGGAAGGAGAGAGAGAGAGGAGAGAGAGACCGGAGAGGAGAGAAAGAGAGAATGAGAGTGAGGAAACACTGTAGTTATGTTGCCAGCGCATCTATTCCCAGTAGCGAGTATGGTGTTGATGTGGTTATCAAAAATCTTTTACAAAGGAGGAAGAGGCCTAGCACTGATTGTTGAGTTCAGAAACATTGCCACAGTTTTTTGCTTACTTGTTTGGAAACCATCATATACCCTTCCACAATTTATAAGGTATAAAATATGATGTATTTTGTCCACTTTTCGTCATACTTCTCGACCCGTGAAATATGAGGTTTACTTACGGAGAAATTGGGATATGTTCTGAAAGGAAAATAAATTCGATGCGTTCTTCATTTTTCTGTTTTGATATATTGTGTATCAATCTGGTTATGGTCGGTGAGAGCATTAGTTAATCATCCTTTGTATTTGTCCATTTATGTTTATGTCTGCGTTTTCTTATTTTCTTTCTTTACAAATATCGTAAACCATATATGTAATCTTTATATTTTTCTTTCCTTATTTTTCTTCCTTTATTTCTTTATTTCCATCTTTATTATTTTAACTTTGTTGGGATTTTCACAGAAAAGCTGCTGATCTGTTCCCTTGCATTTCTCCTCTCTTTTGCCATTATCGTACTTTATTACTTACAAGATTGTTTATTAAATTTTTTTTTATATTTTTTTTGTTAAATTGTTTTTCAATTATCGCATCTATCACTAATACATTGGTTTGGTATCCCCCGAAGGCAACCCCACTCGCCATTCACCTGACACTGAAAATTTATTAAATGTTATGTGTTCATATGTAAATTAAATTATTCAATGGCTAACATTACTATCATTATTATATGTCCTGTTCCTAATGATATGTAAAGAACAGATGATGATTAATATATTGATGTTTGATGAATAATGATTGTTATGGATTGATGATGATGATAGTATATGATGGATAGATAGATTTATGATGATGATGATGATGATTTGATAGCATCGATGAATGATGAGTCGAGGATCATGCATGGTAAGTTGGCAGGTGGTGAGGGAGGAAGGTGCATTTAATGATTTGTTAAAATAAAAACCAAATATAACAATAATTATTTAACAGTAATAGTGATAATTATATGTTTATTATAGTTTACGGAAAAAAAGATAATGTAAATAATTGAAAATGATCATATTAAATTAAATAAATTAATATAGGCCAAACAAAAAAAATTCTCAGTGCTAACTTTCAATTGATAATGAATAAACCCTCAATCCCAATTATGTAATCAATAATATCACTAATTATACAGATAACAGCAATAATGATAATTAATAGTGATAAATTTATATAAAGGATAAGGATTACTAAATAGGGAATGATAATAATTAAAGCTGATAAATGCTAATGTATTTTATCCATACCATAATTATCATTATAAACATGATGATAAATTAATTATGATGATCGAATGCTAATAAAAATTATACTTAACATGAATTATTAATGATAACAAAATGCATTAATATATGATAATGGACCCCAAATCCTTAAGGACTGCTAATAATGAATAATGATAAAAAAACAAATTATGGATAATAATAACAATATACAATAAAAGCAATAATGAAACTAACATAGTGATAAATAATAAGGAAGGACATGGATTACTAAAAGGAATGATAATAATAGCAATGATAATGCTAATATTTTATCCTTTATAGATCATTAATTTACCATTCATTAAATACTACAAGTGATTGATTAATAATTATGATGAAGATTAGCCTGAATAATCAATTATAATGAATTTCAATAGACACACATGATAATAATAGAAAATTATCATTATCATTTCTTAATTTGTTCAATTTCAACATTCTATAATATTCATCATTATCCATTACTGTTGTATAATCCAAATACGTGAAATAATTTCTCTTGTAATATTAATATTATTCAACACATAATTTAGTACTTTCCTTATTCTTTACTATCATAATATTGTTGATATAGTTTATTTTACTATTATCAAACATCATTAGCTTTTGTCGTTGTTGATTATATCTATTTCAATCTTTAATTACTAGTCATTCATTCTATAATTATCATTATCATCATTAATCAATTGATCAATCATATAGTCAATTTAATCATCATTATTATTAATCACTAAAAGATCATTGCATTAATCGAAAATTTAGCAGATTATTTTTATCAAACACTCCTTATTGCTTATCAGTAATCATCAAAACTACCATAGTTAAATCTGATTATTTTCTATGCATCAATCTACATAAGGGATATTTAATGATAAATTTAATAACCATACATCGTTATGCATACATCAATAACTATTTCAAATTAATAATAATCACGTTTCGACAATTATGTGTTGTTTAAACATAAAAGATTGGGCACGATTATAACTAACCTAAAAGTCTTATGGGATATACTTTTTCGCAATAAAATAAAACCTAAAATTAGAAGACCAAAAAACTAAGCCTAAAAAAACTAAAATTAGAAAAGAAAATATTAAGAAAACAATAAATAGAAAAGAAAAAAAACGAAAAAAAAAAAACCTAAAAGAAAAGAAGAAAGAAAAAACAAGCTAAGAAAAGAAAAACGAAAAAACTAAAAAAACAGACAAAGAAAATAAAAAAGATAAAAAGAAGAACAACTAAAAGAAAAGAATAAATTGAGAAACAACAACTAAAAATTGAAAAGAAATAACGAAAAACTAAAAGAAAAGAAAAGGAAAACCTAAAGATAAAAAAAAACGGAAAAAAAAGCTAAAAGAAAGAAAAATAAAACTAAAAATAAAAAAAAATATAATAAAAAAAAGTAATAAAAATAAAAATAAAATTCTAATCAAGCTCTAGGCCACTCCAGTTCCTTTGCATTACTTTCTCTCGCCGTTGAGCGCAGAAACTAGAGTTACCGCTTGAGATATAATATTATTTGTCAGGCGGCTACAAAACTTCTCCAAAGAAGGAATCGCATAAGACTTTTAACAAACAAATGCCACTACAAGAAAATTTAATTTCTCGTCTCTTTTTCGCCCATAAAGGGAAATTAAATCCCTTTTTGCTTTATTTTTGTCGTTAATATGCCAAAGAGAGAATGAAAAATGTAGGAGAGTAAATTACGCGCGGTAGCTATATAATTTTTTTTTTTTACCATTATTGCTCTGAGGCAAGAGTGTTTACGTTGGTGAATTTTGTTGTTTGCCGTGTTTTGTGGTGCAAATTGAAGTGATTTGTCTGTTATTGTGTTGTGGTGTCATACATATATGTGTTTGATTTATCTGTGTATGTGCATACTATCTGTGTGTGTGTGGTGTGTGTGTAGTTGTGTGTGTGTGTGTGTGTGTGTGTGTGTGTGTGTGTGTGTGTGTGTGTGTGTGTGTAAGTATAATCGGGTTGTTTTTTTTTCTCTTCTTTAATTACATGTAAATAATGTACCATTTCATTGGAACCGCATCATCCTTCAGTTCCTTAACAGCCAGTGAACACTACCGTTGGGTGTACCTATCCATCATTTGTGTAGGATTCCTATTAATATCCCTCTATTTTTTCAATAACTGCTTTTGAAGTAATCTCTGAGATGCGGCCATAGGGACTCGGAACATTACCGTGGTGAAGAGAGGTTTGTTTTAATGCCTCACGATGTCAGGCGCTGGTGTTGACACTACCTAGTGTCCAACTATGGCAACTGTACGTTTTTGTTTTTTATTAATTAAATCTTATATTAGTTAATTTGTGCATTATTATTTGTGTTATCAATTCATTTGATGAATGTTGTTAAATATTATTCATTGCTTAATTGTTTATTCATCTATTATTATTAATTAATAATTAATTATTATTTTGTTATTTATTATTTATTATTATTATTATTATTATATAATTATTGTATTTATTATTAATACTATATTAGTGATTAGTTAATTATAAATCATCATGCATTTTTCATTTCATTTAATTATACAAGTTATTAATTAACTAATTTATCATTAATCATTTGATATATTTGTCATATCCACTATTAAATATATTCCTTCTTATCATCATTATCTCTTATCATACAAATTGTATTCTAATAAGTTTTAATATTTTAATTTATCACTATTTATTTTTTAAATTATTATTTTTCATTAAATAGTAGTTATTAGTAAGACTTACTAGTAATGGAGTTAGATGCAAGTAGTAGGCAGTAAGTAAGTTGTCAACATCTCCTCATCATATAGTATCCCACCATCTCCTTCCATCAACCGTACTCATTGCGTTATCAATCGATCCATCATTTATCCAGCATCCTATGCCATGTATCGCATCCCAAGTCCCAGGTTTTCTTGTTTAGGTTCGGTTACACAAAAGAATATATCAGACTCCGAGAGAATGACAGACTATTCTGCCATCAGATAATTATTCGCTCCCAAACTTCTCCTCCTCGTGCAGAATCTTTTGCAACAACACCTCTTCGCACAATAGTCATTTCGTCAGCGTTTGTTTGGCATGGGATGCCAATTGGGATGCGAGACTTTGCATTAGGAACATGACTATCCGCGTTGCCATGGCGCACTCGAGTGGATGGTAGATTAACGACCAACTTTATGATATCTTCTTTATGAAGCTTCGATTCCTCCGTTTCTATTGTGAGCGGACTCGGTCCCCTTTTTTTTTTTTTTGTTTTTTTGTCTCGATAGAATTTCGGCGGAAGTCGATTTGGTATACTCGTTTTCTTTCCCTCCTCCCAATGCATCCTCACCTTATTATCTTTAAAATTTTGGGTGTTAACTCTTTTTCTATATATATTTTTTTATTGATTTATTTTCATCACGTTTCCCTTTTCATTAACGAAAAGATATGGTTCCAATTATTCTTCTTTTCTTTTCCTTCTTCTTATCTTTTATCTATTTATCTTTTTTTGTTTTTTTTTTTTTTTTCAGACTTAAAGCTCTCACAGGACTTCGTATTCTCTCCAATTCTTCGGGTACCCACAACTCTTTAAAATCTAATAATTTTCATCTGTCAATCGCTCCAGCTTTTTCGCCTTACAGGCTCTTCCTTTAAACTTGGCAGGAGCCTCCTTGTACCGTGCAATCAAGTTATGAAAATCAATTTTCCTTTTGTATTATTGGGAATCTATTCTTGCAAAAAAAGGAGGGAACGCAAAACGGTTACAGACAGAAGAGAACAGACAGGTAAAAGATATTGGGTTAGCTACTGAAATGGACGCTCTATAAATTGGCACATTCCCTTTCGCGCATGACGGATCTATACTTCCGGGAAGAAAAATACTAAAAATAAAAAAAAAAAAAAAAAAAACGACCGATAGACGACGCAGGCCACTCACACCGGTTATCTAAACAAGCGTTTATTATTTATCTTATTAAAAAATAACACCAAAGGAACAACATATTTTTCCAGAGAGGCTTTTTTGAAACTAAAAAAGGTAAGCATGAACAAAGACAAACCCAGAAACAGGCAGATACCCTGGGTAAACGAGAGTGAATTAATATACTCCGCAAGCTACATGTGGGAATAATCCCATAAATGCTACTAGCTTTAAGAGTGATATTACTGCGCTACTTTGTACTAATGCTGTTGTTGCTTAACTGCTATTACTAGCTACTACACCGCTAGCACTAAATAATAATAATAATCAGGGCAGTAAATGAAGATAATGTTAATTACAATAATTAATTAACAACAAACAATAATACGAGTCATATGTGAATATCGATCAGTCCGGATGTGATAGGAAGTAGTCACTAATAATGATGATGATAATAAGTAATATTAAATAGTAATAGAATAGATACATACATTAATGAAAAATAATAATGATAATAACAACAACAAATAACACGGTAATAAGTTGATCATAATAATGATAATAATAATTGATATAGTAATAATACGCACATGATAATATATATATGATGAGAGGTTAATCTTAATAATTTGGTAAATAATAGAATAGAGGGTGATAAAAGTTCAGATAATGAAGGATAATGAACACAGAATACTGATTAAAAGATAAACCACTTCGCATATACGACATAGATACTAGCCATAGTATACTACATTTATAAAAGAATTAACAAATATTAATAGGAATGATGAAATAATGAATAGATAATAAAATAAATAATAAAAAAATAATAATAATATATCATAATAATATAAATAATGAATAATAATAAATAATAAAAAAATATAATAATAATAGATAAGTGTAATAAATGAATAAATGTAATAATAATATAATAACAATTACAATAACATCATAAGATAAGAAGGGGCGGATAAAAGATATAAGCAAATAGACTAAGCATATAGAGATATAATAATATAACACGAATAGATAATCAATATCTCAGTACATAATGATCAGAAAAAATAAAAATAAAGGATGATTTAAGCAATAGAGTGATAAATAAAATAATAATACGTGATATTAATGTGATAAACAAAAGAAAATATAGTAAAAGATTATAATGAATATGAATAAATTTAATACGGGATAATGATGGTATAATGAAATGATACAATAATTATAAATAACAAGTGGAGCCCACGAAAAAAACGATCCACTATTGTAATAGATGATAATACGAGGGTAACAAAACAGCAACAATGAACAATATACTGATAAATCTTAAAAACACAATCCATCAGGATCATTTGAAATTAGTTAAATAACACATATCGCGAGAAGCGAGCTGTGAAATGTTAAAAAATAAGTCTAGCCTCGTGATGACTAGAAAAGAGCAGCGGGGTGTTTACGACATTTATTAATTGTCTTACATGGGGGGTGCTCAATTCTCTCGGACAATTAGAGGAGGGAACTAGTGTGTTCTCTTGAGTGCACCGGAGAACGTTTATCTTTAGGGCATGTCTTGATTGAATGTTTTCCTGTACATAGCCGAGAGAGTAGCAGGAGGAAGCTTTGTCATTCTGGGGGTTGGTGGGACTTGCCTCTTGCTCGTTCTTTTGCTTTTTTTCTTCTCCTTTTTGGTTTGTTTCTGTTTGTTCGTTCTTGTTTGTATACTGTTGGGCGGGAGTATTAATGTCTTATGGGTCCTGTGTGCATAACTGTGGTCTATCAATTTTTTTTTTGTCACTCTACCGTCCTCTTTCTGCTCTCCTTAATAAAGACTGTTGCGCGTGAGTGTATTGATCTCTCTCTCTCTCT
>NW_020870969.1:56617-59117 GCF_003789085.1 Penaeus vannamei
GCCATGATATTAATTGCCATATTACTAGGCAGCCGTTGAGGGTAGTTGCGTGTACCAGGAGTCTTGTACATTGTTGGCATCGTGGAGTGAGGCGTTGATGGAAGGCAGACCGTTACCGGAGTTGAACCGAAAAGAGAGCCAGAAAATCGCCTTGGATTACGAGGTGACAAGACAAGGGGCCGTTGCTTCTGCTTTGCCACTGCGGAGAGATTTTTGGCTTTCTCCATAAAAGTGAAAAAGATTTTTTTTTTTGTGGAAAATTCGTTCGTTTCTTTGTAGCGAAATGCTTATTAGAAATGCATACCATATATGCATTATACTAATATGTAAACCTACCATGAAATAAGTATGTGAGTATACAAACTAATTATTAATCTTAATGATTAATTTATCTGTTTTTTATTTGTTTTATTCATTTTATCAATTTATTATTTTCCAATATGTTAAAAGTATGATTTTGCATTCTCAATCCTACAAGATCTATAAAGTGTAACGAGAGTCGGAGTCGGAACTTCGCCATTCGCAGACACGGCGCGAAAGAGAATAACGTGAAGTGTGAAGTCTTCAATCGGAGATAACAACTCTTATCGTTAGAAAATAATGTGAACACGGCGAGAGACAGGAAGAGAGCAGTTGAAAAGAAAAAAGGCGCGGTGTGCGTTATTGAACACACACACTAGCGCGCATACACATATTTATTCATTCATATATATATGTGTGTGTGTGTTTTTTCAGTAACGTACGACATACTCTTGTTTCTCTTTTTTTCTCTCCACTTCCTCTCTCTCTGTCTTTCTCTTCTACTCACACTCCTCTCTCTCTCTCTCTCTCTCTCTCTCTCTTCTCATCTCTCTCTCTCTCTCTCTCTCGATCTCTCTCTCTCTCTCTCTCTCTCTCTCTCCCTCTCTCCTCTCTCCTTCTCTCGACCGTTAACTCCTTTGCGGTCAGGATCTCGCGTCCTCTTCGGGACTCAGGAATCGTCTCGTCCGTCTCGCGGTTCAGAAAAGGTCTACCTCGGAGTCTCTTCGTCTCCTGCTCTAAATCTTCATCTCTCTCTCTCTTCGTCTCTGCTCTCTCTCTCTTGCTTATGCTAGCTGATCGAATCTCAATCACAACCCCAGGGAACGACACAGAGACGCACAGGGGGAGACGAGAAGAGACAGAGAGAAGCTTACAATCATCAGTCTCGACCTCACGAGGAAGTTATCTCAAGTAAGGATCTCTACATAATCGACTCAATCTACTCTCGATTCTCTCGTCTCTCTCTCTCTCTCTCCTCTCTCTCTCTCATCTCGATCTCTCTCTCTCTCTCGATTCGTAGTCTCTCCTCTCTCTGTGTGCTGCTGTGTGTGTTGTGTGTGTGTGTGTGTGTTTCAATCTTTACTCTCTCTCCTTCATCGGTCACTTTGCTTATCAAAAACAGATATATGTACACTGAATTACACCCGTGCAAACACATCCATACGAGAGTCATTGCAGTTTTCATTGATAATGCTCTGATTATCATTACCACTTGTATAGCTATGATAGCAAATATTATCATCATCACTAAATTTCTAATTTAGTGATGATGATAATGACGACAGTAATTGTTGTCATAATTTATTATCTTTTTTGTCATGATCATTATGATTATTACTTAGTGTTATCTAGCATTGTTATCATCAAATTGACTATTTTTGACCACTACTTTTTTGTTATTTTTATTGTCATCATATGTAATTATTTCTTTATATTTTCTTATGATCATCATTACTAATGCCATCATATCACTTACTTTCTTATTAATGTAGTCACCATTATTATGAGTATTATGATAATTATTATTGTTGTTAATATGATCATTATCATCACTGGTAATATAATTACCACTCTCATTACCACCACCATAATCAGTATCATCATGAACATCGTTGTCATTATTGCAATCATTAAAATTTTCATTGTGATTATCATTATTGCATTTGTCCTTATCATTGCTGACATACTAGTAAGGTGTGACCATGATCAACACCGCCGTCATTGATCTCAACATCATAGTACAATTCCTGTTGCCATGATTGCAGTTGCTATCACATTATCACCATTCCTACCGCTGCTATCATTATTCCCAACTTTGTTATTATTACTTTTCATCATTATTTCTAATATCACTTCAAACTTTAAACATCAAAACCTTAATCCCGTATTTCCCCATCCATATAACCACACACAGCATACATATCACTCACAATCAAAATCATCCCAATCATTCCATATCCACCTCATTCCTACCCCTCATTCCCTACCCTCATACCTACCCTCATTTACCTACCCTCATTCTACCCTCATTCCTATTCCCTCGCCTTCCCACCCGGCGACGCCAGATGAAAACGTATTCCTGCCGTGTTATTCTGAGGGGATCCTGAGGGGTGAGTTTCGTCTGCCGCGTTCGGGGCGTTTGTTTACACACGCGAGCTGAGGAGGTGGAAAGAGGAGGAGGAGGAGGAGACGACGACGA
>NW_020870969.1:64117-67987 GCF_003789085.1 Penaeus vannamei
TCTCTCTCCTCTCTCTCTCTCTCTCTCTCTCTCTCTCTCTCTCTCTCTCTCTCTCTCTCTCTCTCTCTCTCTCTCTCTCCCTCTCCCTCTCTCCCTCTCCCTCTCCCTCCTCTTCCCTCTCCTCCCTCTCCCTCTCCCTTCTCCCTCCCTCCCCTCTTCCCTCCCCTCTCCTCCTCCTCTCCTCTCTCCCCCTCTCCCTCTCCCTCCCTCCCTCCCTCCCTCCCTCTCCTCCCCCTCCCCTCCCCCCCTCCCTGGCTAGCCCACACCTTTCTCCGCCGTGTGTCTTTCTCGGGCCTCTCCATATTAGGGCAAAACTCGCCGTCGGCAAAAAATTACGAAACTTCGGAGCGTCTTTCGTCGTGCGATTCCTGCCAAAAGTTACAGATAGAGCTGGCTTTTGTTCGTCGGCGGGAGAAATCGCTCGCTCGCTTGCTCGCTCCTGCTTGCCCTTTAAAGAGGGGGAGGAGGGAGAGAGGGGGAGAGGGGGAGGGAGGGAGGGAGGGAGGAGGGAAGGAGGGAGGGAGGGGAGGGAGGGGGAGGGAGGGAAGGAAGGGAGGAGGGAGGGAGGGAGGGGGGTAGGAAGGAGGGAGGGAGGGAGGGAGGGAGGGAAGGGGTTTTATCCTTCGTGGCGTGTCCGTCATCGCTCGGTCGGCTTATGTAGGGAGGGAAGGAGGGAGGGAGAGAGGAGGGGGGGAGGGAGGGGAGGGGAAGGAAGGAAGGGGAAGGAGGAAGGAAGGAAGGAAGGAGGGAGAGGGAGGGGAAGGAGGGGGGAAGAGGAAGGAGGGAAGAAGGAGAGGGGAAGGAGGGGAAGAGGGAAAGAGAAAGAAAAAGAGAGGGAGCGAGAGAGGCGCGAGGTGGAGGCGTAGTGATGACGTGGAAGATGGCGAACACCTGCGTGGATTCGCGGTGTGTGTGTTAGCAAGGAATTTGGGGCAGTGTAGGAGGACGTGGAGAGGGGGAGGGGGAGGGGGAGAGGGAGGAGGAGGAGGAAGAGGAGGAGGAGGAGGGGAGGGGAGGAGGGGGGAGGGAGAGGAGGAGAGGAGGAGGGGAGGGGAGGAGGAGGAGGCGGAGAGGGGTGAGGGAGGAGGGGAGGAGGGAGGGGGAGGAGGAGAGGGAGGGGGAGAAGAGGGGAGGGGGGAGGAGGGAGGGCAGTGTAGGAGGGACGGGGAGAGGGGGAGGGGGAAGGGGAGGGGGAGGGCGGAGGGAAAGACCAGGTGGGAGGGGGGAGGGAGGGGGGGCAGTGTAGGAGGACGGGGAGGGGAGGGGGGAGGGGGAGGAGGACGGGAGGGGGGGGGAGAGGGAGAGGAAGAACCAGGTGTGGCTCTTGGGTAAACGAAAGATAGATGTACGGCCTACATACCTATGCACGCATTCACGCACGGTGTCGAACGTGCGAGAAGAGAAGGAGAAGGAGAGGAGAAGGAGAGAAAGGAGAAAGGAGAAGGAGAAGGAGAAGGAGAAGGAGAAGGAGAAGGAGAAGGGAAGGAGAAGGGAGAAGGAGGAGAAGGAGGAAAGGAGAAAGAGAAAGGAGAAGGAAAAAGGGGAGGAGAAGGAGAAGGAGAAGGAGAAGGAGAAGGAGAAGGAGAAGGAGAAGAAGAAGAAGAAGAAGAAGAAGAAGAAGAAGAAGAAAGAAGGAAGAAGAAGAAGAAGAAGAAGAAGAAGAAGAAGAAGAAGAAGAAGAAGGGAAGAAGAAGAAGGGAGAAAGATAGGCCCAAAAAAAGGAGATCGGGCGAGTAATGAAAGAAAGAATAATATAGAAAGCTTGACCGCGAAAGAGAGCGCGCGAGCATGGAAGAGAGAAGGAGAAAGGGAGAAAGACCCGCCAAGAAGGAGAGCGAGCGAGCATGGAAGAGAGAAAAGGAGAGGAAGATGGGCCAAGAAAGAGAGCGCACCACCCCTCCTCCTCCTCCTCTCCGCGGCCCCTCCGCCGCCCCTCCCCCTCCCTCCCTCCTCCTCCGGCTCCCCTTCCCCGCCGCCCCTCCTCCTCCTCCTCCCTCCCTCCTCCTCCCTCCCTTCCTCCTTCGGCCCCTCCCTCCTCCTCCTCCCCCTCCCTTCCCCCCTCCTCCTCCGCCCCCGCCCCCCACGCGCGAGGGGCAGCGAAGGCGCAGCATGGGTGGTGGGGCGAGGCAGCCTTCGCGTCGCGCGGGGCGGGCGGCGGCACACGGGGGATCGCGGACAAGTGTCGGTGACCCTTTCCCTTCCTTCGCTGCAATTTGCAACTTGGCGCATGATGGAGATCCCCGAGCCGCCGCCCATTGCCGCCGCCGCCGACTCGACCCTGCGCGCCATCTGGGTTTGCTTTCGGCTGCCTCCTTGCCGTGGCTCTCTGCTTCCCTAAACTTCCCTGTCGGTGCCCCCTTCCTTCCCTGCCGCTTCCTCCCCTGCCACTGTCTTCCCTGCTGGTGCCCCTTCCTCCCTGCCTCTGTCTTCCCAGCTTGCCTGTCCCCTACCTCCCCCTATCTGTCCCCAGCTTCCCTACCTCACTGCTGGTGCCCCTCCCAGACTCCCCTTTACCCGACCCCTCCCCCTGTTCCCCTGCTCCCTGTCCGTCCCCCTGCTCCCTACTGCCCGTCCCCCTGTCCCCCCGTCCCCTGCCCGTCCCCCGTCCCCCCTACCTCCCCTAACCTGACCTGCTCCCTACCTGACCCCTGCCTCCCCTAACCCGACCCTGCCCGTCCCCCGCCCCGTCCCCCTGTCCCCCCTGTCCCCTCTCCCTGCCCCCTGTCCCCCTGCCGAACCCTCCCTGCCTTCCCCTACCGACCCCTCCCTACCCCCCTGCCTCCCTCGTTCCCCCTGCCCGCCCTGCCTCCCCTACCCGACCCCTACCTCCCTTACGCCGACCCCTCCCTTGCCCGAACCCCCCCTGTCCCCCCTGCTTCCCCTACCCGACCTCCCTTCCTCCCTACCTCCCCTCCCCGTCCCCTGCTCCCTAATATCCGACCCCGTCCCCACTATCCCCTGCCCGTCCGTCCATTCCGCTCCCTCATCCTCTCACGCCGCGGGATTGGCGACTCAGGCGGGGATTGCGACAGGGATTTTGCATCGTGTTCTTTTTCCGAACGTTTGATTTGTTTTGTTTTGTTTTGTTGATTTGTTTTGTTTTGTTGTTCATTTGTTTTGTTTGTTGTGATTGTTTTGTTTTGTGGTTGATTTGTTTTGTTTTGTTTGTTGATTTGTTTTGTTTTGTTTGTTCTTTGTTTTGTTTTGGTTTGTTGATTTGTTTTGTTTGTTTGTTGATTTGTTTTGTTTGTTTGTTGATTTTTTTGTTTGTTTGTTGATTTTGTTTTGTTTTGTTTGTTATTTGTTTTGTTTGTTTGTGATTTTTTGTTTTGTTTGTTGATTCTGTTTGTGTTTGTTGATTTTTTGTTTTGTTTGTTGATTGTTTTGTTTGTTGTTGATTTGTTTTGTTTTGTTGTTTGATTTTTGTTTGTTTGTTGATTTGTTTTGTTTTGTTTGTTGATTTGTTTGTGTTTGTTGTCTGTGTGTTTGTTTGTGGATTGTTGCGTGGGGGGGTGGGGGGAGGGGGGTGCGGTTAAATGCATCGTTTGGGAAGGAGAGAAATAGAAGAAGTGAAGAGGTAGAAACAAAATAGACATAGTAAGGAGGAAGAAGAGGGGGAGGAAGAAGGAGTAAGGGAGAAGGAGGAGGAGAAGGAGTAAGAAAAGTAAGAAAAATGAAAATAAAAATTGAAATAAAAATTAGAAATAAAAATAGAGGGAGGAAGATAAGGAGAAGGAAGGAAAGAAAGAAGGAGAAACAAGCAATGAAAAGAAACGAAGGGAGAATCGGCCGTGACCTGACCTCTAAAGGGGTGGTCGCATGTCCCACCAGGACGCACATATTAATCACCCAGACCAGACTAAACAGACA
>NW_020870969.1:69817-77317 GCF_003789085.1 Penaeus vannamei
GGTTTTGGAGATGGTTATGGTGGGGTTTGACGGGTTTTGAATCGGTTTTGATGGGGTTTTTGGGTTTTGTTGGGGTTTTTTGATGGTTTTGGTGGGGGTTTGTTGGGGTTTGGGTGGGGTATGGAGGGGTTTGGGTGGGTTTTGTTTGGGGGTTTTGGTGGGTTTGATGGGTTTTGTTGGGGTTTTGGTGGGGTGGGGGGGACTGGTGGGTGGAGTGGGGGTTTAGGGAGGGGAGTTGAGGATTGGTGGAAGGGTGGTTGTTGGGGGGGGAAGAGTATGGGTAGTGTGGGAGAAGGTGAAGGTGAAGGTAAGAGTGTGGTGTGGGTGTGGATGAAAAGAGAGAAAAGAGAGAAAGAGAGAGAAAGGGAGAGAGAGAGAGAAAAAGAGAAAGGGAGAGACAGAGAGAAAAGAAAGAGAGAGACAGAGAAAGAGAAAGGGGGAGAGAAAGAAGAAAGAAAGAGAGAGAAAGAAAAAGGGGAGAGAGAGAGAGAAAGAGAAAGGGAGAGAGAAAAAAAGAAAGGGAAAGGGAGAGAAAGAGAAAGGGAGAGGGAAAGAGAGAGAGAGATTCAGGTTTTGTTCGAACGATCTTGCAAGGAGAATAATCGTTTTGAATTCCCTTTGTGGGTGAACAGCGTCTCCTTTAAGTGTGAAAATGATTGATTAGAAGCCTGTGAATAGATTGGAATGAGAGGAATGAAAAATGATTAGATTTCTCCGTGTTTATCAGTCTGACTAACTGTTGCCAAGGCTGCAAATTGAAAATGCTCTCTTAAGTGTATCCTTTTCCAGAGTTGTAAAGATACTGCAGTTCTAATGTGGATAGTACTGCTAGGTATATTAATAGTGTTTTAATGCATTAATATTAAGGTGTTCCTGCGAAATATGCTCCAGCTTTTCTTCTAAGTTGTGAGTTGTTCGTGTCGTGAAAAACTCACTCATAAAATCATGTTGAAACACTCACTGTCTCTGGTAGAAAGGGAGAGATAGAGGATAGAGATAGAGAGATAGAGAGAGATAGAGAGAGATAGAGAGAGATAGAGAGAGATAGAGAGAGATAGAGAGAGATAGATAGATAGATAGATAGAGATAGATAGAGATAGATAGAGAGAGATAGAGAGAGAGATAGAGAGAGATAGAGAGAGATAGAGAGAGAGAGAGAGATAGAGAGAGAAGAGATAGAGAGATAGAGGAGAGAGAGAGAGAGAGAGAGAGAGAGAGAGAGAGAGAGAGAGAGAGAGAGAGAGAGAGAGAGAGAGAGAAGAGAGAGAGAGAGAGAGAGAGAGAGAGAGAGAGATAGAGAGAGAGAAAAATGCATCTCTCATAAAATCATATTGAAACACTCACTGTCTCTCGTAGTATCCAGATTACATAAGTACATGTGCACACGTCCATGAACATGTGCGCAGTGACCACATAAAAAGACTGACACACGATCTCCAGCACACATGTTATACCAAGTTCCTCTACTCGAGTTTGTGTCGTAGAAAATGACTCAGATCCGACACATTATAAAACCGTATCCCTTGGCTACAGTGAAACACGGGTTGGCGACTCCCAAGAGTTTTGTACTACAGCGGCTGCCCCTGTTGTCGGGATATTGTATTTGCTGCAGTAGTCGGGGTAGACTGAAGAATGTAGATACACTAGAGAGGGAAGAGAAGAGAAAGAATGTAGATAAAGTAGAGAGAAGAGAAAGAATGTAGATACACTAGAAAGAGAAGAGAAAGAATGTAGATAAATTAGAGAGAGAGAGAAGAGAAAGAATGTAGATAAACTTCCTGTTGTCGGGATATTGTATTTGCTGCAGTAGTCGGGGTAGACTGAAGAATGTAGATACACTAGAGAGGGAAAAGAAGGAATGTAGATAAACTAGAATGAGAAGGGAAAGAATGTAGATAAAATAGAGAATAGAAGAGAGAGAAAGAATGTAGATAAAGAAAGAAAAGAGAAAAGAATGTAGATAAATTAGAAGAGAGAAGAGAAGAATTGTAATAATTATGAGAGAGAAAAGAGAAAAAATGTAGATAAATTAGAGAGAGAAGAGAAGAGAAAGAATGTAATAAATTAGAAAGGGAAAGAGAAAGAATGTAGATAAATTAGAGAGAGAGAAGAGAAAGAAAATGTAGAAAAAGTTAGAGAGAGAGAAGAGAGAGAAAGAATGTAGATAAACTAGAAAGAGAAGAGAAGAGAAAGAAATGTAGATGAACTAGAGAGACAAGAACTAGAAGGAGAAGAGATAAGAATGTAGAGATTAGAGAGAGAGAGAAAGAATGTAGATAAATAGAAAGAGAAGAGAGAAACTAGAAGGAGAGAGACAAGAAAGAATGCAGATAAATATGAGAGAGAGAGAGAAATGAAGAAATGAAGAACATCCGATCCGATCATATGAGCGAAGAGCCGAACGAAACAGAACCAGAAGAGGGAAGAGAGGAAGAAGATAAAAGAAGAAAGAAAAGACAAAAAGAAGAGGAAAAAAAGAAAAGAAAAAAGGAGAAAAAAGAAAAGAAAAAAGAGGAGAAAAAGAAAAGAAAAAAGAGGAGGAGAAAAAGGAGAAGAAAATAGGAAATAGAGAGCAAGAGGAAAGAGAAGAAGAGAAGGCCAGAGGGAGGGAGAGAGAGAGAGAGGGGAGAGAAGGCAAGCACGACGTAGAAACTGCAGCCGATCCGTGTCGTGCGTGCGTGCGTGCGTGCGTGGCCTCCGCTTCCTTATTTATGAAGTGCGTCGTTATTTTCGGGGTTTAGTCTTTGGTCAATGATGGATTCGATTCGGGGTTAGAAAAGGTCGTCAGTTCGTAGATTTTTCGTTAATCGTAGATTTTCGTTAATCGTAGATTTTCGTTAATCGTAGATTTTCGTCGTAGATTTTCGTCGTAGATTTTCGTTAATCGTAGATTTTCGTTATTCGTAGATTTTCGTTATTCGTAGATTTTCGTTATTCGTAGATATTCGTAGATTTTCGTTAGATTTTCGTTAGATTATTAATCGTAGTAGATTTTCGTTAATCGTAGATTTTCGTTAGTAGATTTTCGTTAATCGTAGATTTTCGTTAATCGTAGATTTTCGTTAATCGTAGATTTTCGTTAATCGTAGATTTTCGTTAATCGTAGATTTTCGTTATTTCGTAGATTTCGTTATTCGTAGATTTTCGTTATTCGTAGATTTTCGTTAGATTTTCGTTAATCGTAGATTTTTACGTTTTTCGTTAATCGTAGATTTTCGTTAATCGTAGATTTTCGTTTTTCGTATTCGTAGATTTTCGTTAGATTTCGTTAGTAGATTTTCGTTATTCGTAGATTTTCGTTATTCGTAGATTTTTCGTTATTCGTAGATTTTTCGTTATTCGTAGATTTTCGTTATTCGTAGATTTTCGTTATTCGTAGATTTTCGTTATCGTAGATTTTTTTTCGTTTTTCGTTAATCGCCCTCTCAGCGGCGGAAACTTTACTTTATTTTTTTTTTATTTATTTAATTTTTTTTTAGTAGTCTGTTTGATGGATAAAATTGATGTTGAGGTGATGTTTACTTGTGTATTTTTTTTATACTAACAATTTTCTTCTGTTAATTTACTACATTTTTTTGTTATTTTACTAACAATTTTTCTGTTATTTTTACTAACAATTTTTTCTGTTATTTTACTGTTATTTTACTATTTTTTTCTGTTATTTACTAACAATTTTTCTGTTATTTTACTAACATTTTTTTTCTGTTATTTTACTAACAATTTTTCCTCTACTTTTTTTTCTGTTATTTTACTAACAATTTTTTTCTGTTATTTTTTACTAACAATTTTTTCTGTTATTTACTAACAATTTTTTTCTGTTATTTTACTACAATTTTTTTCTGTTATTTTACTAACAATTTTTTTCTGTTATTTTCTGTTATTACAACAATTTTTTTTTTCTGTTATTTACAACAATTTTTTCTGTTATTTACTAACAATTTTTTTTCTGTTATTTTACTAACAATTTTTCTGTTATTTTACAAAAAAAAATATGTTATTTTACTAACAATTTTTCCTGTATTTTACTAACAATTTTTTTCTGTTATTTTACTAACAATTTTTTCTGTTATTTCTTATAAATTTTTTTCTGTTATTTACTAACAATTTTTTTTCTAAAATTTTTTTTTCTGTATTTTACTAACATTTTTTCTGTTATTATACTAACAATTTTTTTTACTAAAAATTTTTTTTTCTGTTATTTTACTAACAATTTTTTCTGTTTTTTACTAACATTTTTTTTCTGTTATTTTTACTAACAATTTTTCTGTTATTTTACTAACAGTTTTTTTTCTGTAATTTCCAAAAAAATTCTGTTATTATACTAACAATTTTTCTTTTCTGTTTATTTTATCTAACAATTTTTTTTCTGTTATTTTACTAACAATTTCTTTTTCTATTATTAATATTTAAACTAATTAAAAAACATTCCTGTTATTTTACTAAACATAATTATTTATTAACATGGTTATTACCATCAACATATTATCTGTTATTTTAACTAAAAAATAAAAATATCTGTATATTTTAAACCAACCACACTTCTTAATATTCTTCACCTGCTTACTACTTACACAACCAACAAAACTCCTCGATCACTTCCATACACACCCTCACACAATATCATTCATTATAACTCGAGTTATTCATCTACACACACAACCCATTCATCTCTCTATATATTCACCCTATGATGATATAAATTACTAACAATTTTTTTTCTGTTATATAACCACAATTTGGTTTTTTCTGGACTCACTTTAGACTTAAACCAATAAGATGATAATTATTATGTGTATACATTGAGCAAGTAATTGGTTAAACTGAACTACTCGGAAGACGAGCATCACTCGATGGAGTTAAAATAGTAAAGAATTTTTGGGAATTATCTGGGAGAGGAGTATTGAAAAGCTAGTGGATGGATCAAAGATCACCAATGCGTAGAATGACACCTCCATAAGTAATACTCTCTATCATTATATTGTTAGTATTACTGCCACGAGAGGTATTAACCTATTCACTCACTGTGAGTGATCTAAAGAAATAAATAGTGTCCGCGCTAATTTTACATCGTTAAATTTTACAAAAGATAGGAGAGATATATGTTGATAATAGGGGATTTAAATGGAGATAACAGGTATTATTATTAGTATTCGGATAAGTTCCCTGGTATCTAATATTAGTCATTATTATTCAGTATTGGTCATTATTATTAGTAGTATTATTATCAGTATTGGTATTATTATATATTCATTAGTAGTAGTATTGGTATTATTATTATGTATTATTATTATTAGTAGTATTATTAGTTTTGTAATTATTTTAAGTAATTATTATCAGTATTGGTATTATTAGTTAATCATAATGAGAATTTGATCCGGTAATATGATATTAAGATTATTAGTAGGGATAGTATGAGATTATCAGTATATTGGTATATATTAATATATTATAATAATGGAATATGAATACAGTGAAATTATGGGTATATGAATATTAGTTATTATATGTAAGCAGTATGAGAGATAATTGAGATGAATTATTGATAATGGTGAAGTAGTAGTAGAGATAGTCGAGTTAGGTATAATATAAGATAGTAATGTAGAATAGATAATGAGAAAGGAGAACTATTATGATGAGGTATGATAGGAGTGAAGTGAAGAGAGAATTAATATAGATAGTAGAGAGATAAGTTATTGAGGGATATGATACCGCACTCGATATGTTATCTGCAACGAGCGATGCAGTAGTGAAATTACAGATCGAAGGCATAGCAAAGAAAAAGAGCAAGCACCCAAAGCAACACAAGAACAAAAAAGAACACGAAAGCAACCCGAACAAACAAGATACGTGAGCAGAGGTGCATAGGAAGGACAGTAAAAGAAAGAGAGCGAAATTGGAATGACGAATAAAGAAGAGAGAGACGCATGGCAGACGAGGGAAGGGAAGATGAGAAGAAACACAGTGATATAGACGAAAGAAAGAGAGGACGTGATGAGATAAGCAAAGAGGGAAAGAGAGTGAGGAGAGAGGCTATATACAGTGTTTCGATAAAGGGCTGGTGTCTAGCGAGTGTGCTGGGGGGGCGGAGAGGGACAGAACAAGTGTTTCGGGGAAAGACTGAATGATGCAAGCGAGCGAGGGGGAGAGGAGTGGGGAGGGAACGAGAAGAAATGGAGTGTGCGAGGATAAAGGGGCTGATGATCAGCAGGGATGATGGAGTAACGCGGTATGCCAAGAGCGGAGGAGCGTATGGACGTAGGATAGAGGGCAGAACTGACTTTAACTTGTAGGAGAGGCGATGGAGTGAGTGTATCTCGAGAGAGAGAGATCTGCCGGGCGAGGCTGAGGTAGGTTGCCAGTGGCTGGCAGAGAGCGAGCGGCTGAGATACGCGCGGAAAGAGTAGCGTGTATGATGAAAGAAGGATACGAAAAGAGCGACGCTGATAGGAGCACGAAAAGTAACATACAACGCAGAGCACGAGAGGAGGACGAGACGGACATAAGAGAGTTCTACAGAGAACTTAGCGTCGATCAGGGATAAGAGGGCGGATAAGAATACGGTACAGAGAAGCTGAGAAGAACAATAAAGAGATGGTGGAGGCATATCGTTCGAATCGCAAGATGCGGAGAGACGATGAAGATACACGTAAAAGAAACAGAAAGAAAAGAGGAAGACACACCACTCGCGAGAGAAGAGACGATGCACAAGAGATGGCAGACCGAGAGAGAGCGCGAAGCCAGGGTGGGCGGAACGGCGAGATATTAGCGGGCGGGCAGAGCGCGTGGACTACTGGAGGTATATAACCAAGGACGCAGACCGAGAGACGAGCACATCGAGCACGCAGAGGACACGAGACCGGCAGGAACACGGGCGCTGCGCGAAGGCGACGAGAGCGATAATTGGAGGCGAGACAAGACAGAGTAGGCAGCACTGGAAAGTACGAGAACGCAGGAGGTGAGGAGAAAGGGAAAGAGCGGACGGAGTGGATGAGGAAAAGAAAAGAGAAGAATAGGGAGCAAGACCGCAGGAGAGCCTATCGCCCGCGGCAAGGGACAGAGAGAGAGAGCGCGCGAGGATGATCCAGACGCGCAGGTGTAGGAAGGCGAGATAAGCGGCGCTGGCGGGGCCCGCTTTGGCAGAACTGTTATCTCTCGTTGTATCTTTTTTCGAGAGCAACACTAGAGATTGGAATTTGATGTTCCCTCCGCGGTTGACGCCGTCTGTATTGGAAAGGTTAGGTATTACAGAATGGGAACAAAGCGATATACAGTTCGAGGTTGTAAGATCGAGGGTATGGAAATCAGAGGAGCGGTCGGACAGCGCGTGCCGGTTGGTGGAGCCGCCGGTGCCACGGGAGAAACGGCACGACTGGTCCACGAGACGGGAGAGGCGGAAAGGCGGCTCCGCGGGCTCGGGAGGCGCGGCTCAGAGGGTATAGGACGAGAGAGAGATATGTGATTGGAATGTGTCTAAAAAGTGGAGATGAGCGAGCGAAGGAG
>NW_020870969.1:82317-87797 GCF_003789085.1 Penaeus vannamei
ATCCTTATAGACGAGTATCGCCTTATTAAAGTCAATCCTGATAGGTCATTCCTGTATAACAGTATCCTTATGAGAAGTCACATCCTGATAGTACATACTTATAAAAGTATCCTTATTAAGTTCAATCCTGATGTCATACTTATAACAGTATCCTTATGAGGGTTACAGTTCTGAAGTCATCCTTATAACAGTATCGCTTATTAGGTTACATCCTGATAAGTCTATATCATTTAAACAGTATCTTATAGAAAGTTCATCCTGATAGTCATCCTTATAAAGCAGTATCCTTATTAAAAGTCACATCCTGATAGTCATCCTTATAAACAGTATCCTTATTAGAAGTTACATCTGAAGTCATTTATCAAGTATCTTATTAAAAAGTCACATCTGATAGTCATACTTTTACGAACAGTATCCTTATTAGGTTATCCTGATAGTCTCTTAATAACAGTATCCTTACTAGAAGTTTACATCCTGATAGGTTCATCTTTAAACAGTATCCCTTTGAGAAGATTAATCCTGATAGTCATCCTATAACAGTATCCTTATTAGAAGTTACATCTGATAGTCACCTTAAGCAGTAGTCTATTAAAGTTCAATCTGATAAGTCATCTTATAGAACAGTAAAATGCTTATTAAAGTCACATTGATAGTCCATCTTATAACAGTATCGTTACTGAGAAGTTACAATCCTGATATCATCCATTTAAACGTTCCATTATGAGAACGTTACATCTGAAGTCAATCTTAATAACAGTAAGTCCTTATTGAGAGTTACATCCTGATAGCATCCTTATAAAAGTATTCTTTGATGAAGTTAATCCTGATAGTCATCCTTGATAAATAAATCCTTATAGAAGTTTACATCTGTTGTCATGGCGTTATAAAACAGTATCCTTATAGAAGTTACATCCTGATAGTCATCTTATAAAACAGTAGTCTTATGAGAAGTTACGATCTGATAGTCATCCTTATAAACAGTATCTTATTAGAGTTACATCCTGATAGTCATCTTATAAACAGTATTATTTATTTAGAAGTTACATCCTGATAGTCATCGCTTATAAACAGTATCCTTTTAGAAGCTACATCTGATAGTCATCTTATAACAGTATCCTTATGAAAGAATCTGATAGTCTCTTAAAACAGTATCCTTATGAGAAGTCATCCTGAAAGTCATACTTTAAACAGTATCCTTATGAGATTACATCCTGATAGTCCCTTATAAACAGTATCCTTAGTAGAAGTTACTCTGATCTTATCTTTAAACAGTAACGAAGTTACATCCTGATAGTATCTTATAAACAGTATCCTTATTAGAAGTTACATCCTGATAGTCATCCTTATAAACAGTATCCTTATGAGAAGTTACACTCCTGAATCACATCCTTATAAACAAGTATCTTATGAGAAAGTTAATCTGATAGTATCCTTATAAACAGTATCCTTATAGAAGTTACATTCTGATAGTATCCTTATAAACAGTATCCTATTAAAGTTACATACGATAGTCATCTTATAAACAGTATCTTATAGAAGACTCTGATAGTAATCCTTATAAACAGTATCTTATTGAGATTACATCCTGATAGTCATCCTTTATAAAAATATTACTTAGTACAGAAGCCTTAAAACGTATCTTAGAGAAGTTTTCTGATAGTCATCCTTATAAACAGTATCCTTACTAGAAGTTACATCCTGATAGTCATCCTTTATAACAGTATTTCTTATTAGAGAGTTAATCCTGAGTAGAGTCAGCTTATAAACATATCACTTATTAGAGTTGAACATCCTGAGTAGGTTCCTTAAAAGCAGTATCTATCTCCACGAAGATTCACATCTGATAGTCATCCCCTCTAAAACAGTATCCCTTACTTAGAAGTCATCCTGATCAGTCCTCTTCATACAAACGTATCTTATTACAAACGCTTACATCCTGATCTACGTCATTTAATCAACAGCTCAATCCTTCATACTAACAAGTCACATCCTGATAGTCACTCCTTATACAACCCAGTTCTTATTAAAAGTCCAGTCACTGATCAGTCCCATCTCTCATACAACAGCCTATCCCTGCCACTTAATTAGGAACAAGGATTCAATCTCGATCAGCTCACTCCTTATACACGCAGTACTCCCCTTATTCCAGCAACAGTACATCTGATACGTCGATCCCATCTCTCATAAGTCAAGTACGAGTCCTTTCATTTAACATGAGTCGCACATCTGATGTGTGCATGGCGCTATTGATGATAAGACAGATTGATTCTTAATTTCTAGAAGTCACTTCTGAATATAGTATTACTTATAGAGAAGTATCCTTGTCTTTATTGTTAAAAGCTTACTAGCTAAGATATCAGTCATGGAATAGCTTTAATAGACCGTATGAAGCTATGTAGGTCAGATGTTGCTTAGAGGAGTTTGTAAGGTTCTGATATGTTTCGCTATGATATGATGCTGTAAAGTACAGTTATTAAGCGATGTCATCCTTGGATAGTCGATCCCTTATAATGGACCTGTAAGCAGTGATCAGCGTGTATGAGGAGGGTTACATGGTCTGATAGTATGACTCTTATGAACAGTATACTTATTAGATTAAAATTACATCGTGATGGTCATTTATTACACGGAGTATGTTATTAAGACAGTTGCTTCATCCTGATCGTATTTTTGATGTAGGAGTAGTAATTGGCTTATAGCGTATATCCGTTGATTAGACGGTTAGTATTCCGTGATAGTCATATGGAGCATTTATTGAACATGTACCTTATTTAGAGTGTACATCCTGATGATAGTCATGCTTATAGAGTATACTTTGTTAGGAAGTTGACATCTGATTAGTGATCCTTATGATAGAGTATCTTATTACGAAGTTACATCTGATAGGGTTATGTCCTTAGAAACAGTGTAGTCCTTCATATATGAGTTACATCTGATGTGCATGACTGTGATATAACAGTATGCTTAAGTGTGAATATAGTGATACATCCTGATAGTATCTTTGACAGGTATTGTCTTATTTGAGAAGTTAATCCGATGTGCATTGCCTTATAAAGCAGTATCTTAATGTAGAGATTACATCGTGATAGGTCCATCTAAACAGTATCTATTAAGAAGTTACATCCTGATAGTCATCCTTATAAACAGTATTCTATTAGAAAAGTCACATACCTAATAGTACATCCTTATAAAGGTATCCAGTTACATCCTTTATAAACAGTATCCTTATTAGAAGTTACATCCTGATAGTCCATCCTTAATGACAGTATCCTAATTAGAAGTTACATCCTGATAGTATCCTTTATAAACAACAGTATTGCCTTACTTAAGAAGTTAACATCCTGATAGTCCTTATAGAAGTTAACATCCTTAGTCATCCTTTAAACAGTATCCTTATTTAGAAACAGATAGTTCAACATCCTGATAGTCAGCCTTATAAACAGTATCTTATTAGAAGTTACATCCTGATAGTTCATCCTTATAACAGATATCTTACTAGATTACATCCTGATAGTCATTCCTTATAACACAGTATCCTTCCTGATAGAAGTTCACATCGATAGTCATTCCAGTATGTATAGTTACATCCTGTATCATCCTTATAAACAGTATCCTTATTGAAGTTACATTCCTGATAGTCATCCTTTATAAACAGTATCCTTATTAAAGATATAGTCATCCTTATATCGTTATCCTAGTCATTAAACAGTATCCTTACTTAGAAGTTACATCCTGTAGTCATCCTTATAACAGTATCCTCTTATTATAACAAGTTACATCCTTGATAGTCATCCTTTAAAAGTATCCTTACTAGAAGTTACATCCTGATAGTATCCTTATAAACAGTATCCTATTAAAGTCACATCCTGATAGTCATCCTTATAAACAGTATCCTTATAGAAGTTACATCCTGATAGTTCATCCTCTTATAAAAACAGTATCCTTTGAGAGTTTAATCCTGATAGTCATCCTTATAAAGTTCTTATGAGAAGTTTACATCCTGATAGTCATCCTTATAAACAGTATCCTGATTCATCCTTAAAAAGTTACATCCTGATAGTCATCCTTATAAAACAGTATCCTTATTAGAAGATTACATCCTGATAGTCATCCTTATAAACAGTTCCTTATGAGAGTTACATCCCTGATAGTCATTCCTTATAACAGCTATTCCTTATGAAGTTACATCCTGATAGTCATCCTTATAAACAGTATCCTTATTAGAAGTCACATCCTGATAGTCATCCTTATAAACAGGTATCCTATTTGAAAGTACATCCATGATAGTATCCTTTTATAAAACAAGTATCCTTATGAGAAGTTACATCCTGTAGGTTCACTCCTTAATAAACAGTTATCCTTTATTAGAGTTACATCCTGATGTCATTCCTTCATAAACAGAATATCCTTATTAAAAGTCCTACAGATCCTGATTAGTTCATCCTGTTATAAAGATATCCTTGATTAGAAGGTTACATTCCTGATAGCTCATCCTTATAAAAACCAGTTTAACCTTATTAGAAGTTTACATCCTGATAGTCATCCTTTATAAAACAGTAACCGCCTTATTAGAAGTATCCTTAGATAGTCATTTCCTCTATAAACGGCTATCCTTATGTGAGTTACATCCTGAAGTCATCTCCTTATAAAACAGATATCCTACTAGAAGTTACATCCTTGATAGTATCCTTAAAAGTATCCTTATTAGGAAGTGTACATCCTGATAGTCACCTTATAAAGTATCCTTATTAGAAGTTACATCCTGATAGTCATCCTTATAAAAACAGTATCCTATTAGAAGTACATCTGATAGTCATCCTATAAAACGAGTAACCTTATTAGAATATACATCCTTGACTAGTCATCCTTTCATAAAACCAGTATCTTCATAAGAGTTACATCCTGATAGTCATCCTTATAAAAGATTCTATTAGAAGTTACCATCGCTGACTAGTCATCCTATATAAAACAGTAACCTTATTAGAATTTACAATCCTGATAGTCAATCCTTATAAAAACAGTTATCCTTATTAGAAGTTACATCCTGATAGTCATCCTTATAAACAGTATCCTTATTAGAAGTTACATCCTGATTAGTCATCCTTACTAAAACAGTATCCTTATTAAAGTTACATCTGATAGTCATCCTTATAAAACAGTAATCCTTATTAGAAGTTACATCCTGATAGTCTCCTTATAAACAGTATCCTTATTAGAAGTTACATCTGATAGTCATCCTTATAAAACAGTCATCCTATATTAGAAGTTACTCCTGATAGTCATCGCTTAATAAAACCAGTAAACCTTATTAGAAGTATTTATTCCTGTATAAACAGTATCCTTACTAGAAGTTACATAAAACTGATAGTCAATACGCTTATACAGTATCACTATATTAGAAGTTACATCACTAGATAGTCATCCTTTAAAAACAGATATCACTTCACTAGAAGTTAACAATCCTGATAGTCACCTATAAA
>NW_020870969.1:93146-103146 GCF_003789085.1 Penaeus vannamei
GTGTGTGTGTGTGTGTGTGTGTGTGTGTGTGTGTGTGTGTGGTGTGTGTGTGCGTGGATGTGTGTGTGTGTGTGTGTGTGTGTGTGTGCCGCGCATACATAATCAAAAAAAAGGAAAATCACACAAAAAAAAAAAAAAAAAAATAACAGAATATCGCGAAAAAAATGCAACTCAACAAGAAAGAATGTAAGAAAGAAAGAAAAAAAGAAAGAAAAAAACACGAGTATGGAAAATAGCCTTTGGGAGCGCGAGGCAGCGGACCGCCGTGGGGAGCGAGGGCGGAGCGAGGGCGGCCGAGGGGTGGCGACGCCCGTCTCGGAGGTTGGCACACGCCCGCAGATAAGGCGGGCCGGGTAGGCGCCCTTGCTTTATTCGCCTTATTAGCAAACAGGGAGGTCTGGGCAGGGTGTGTGTGTGGGGGGGGGGGGATGTGTGGTGTGTGTGTGTTGCGTGTGTGTGTGTGCGTGTGTGTACGTTTGTTGGTGTTGTGTTATGCGTTTGTTTTGCTATGCTATGTTTTTTTTCTTGTTATATTGTTATTGTTATTATTATTATTATTTTGTTATTATTATTATTATTATATTATTATTATTATTATATTATCATTATCATTATCATTATATTTTATTATTATTAGCAGTAGTAGTGTAGTAGTAGAATTTTATTAATTATATATTATTATTATATTATTATTATGTAAATTATTATTATTATTATTATTATTATTATATTATATTTTAAATAATTATTATTGATTATTACTATTATGATCATTGTTTTACAATTGGTGAAAAATAATCATCATCCAGTATCATCAATAATCATCTATTAGCATTATTAATTATGCTGTGATCATCATAATTATTATCGTTATTATCAATCGTTTCTATAAAAGGCATTTTCTCCTAACACAGAACCTAGAAAAAGAACGAAACTGTAAAGAGCGAGCGAAACATAAAGGAAAATTTTTGAACACAAAGAATAGTAGAAAAAAATAATAAAAGGCGTTGCATGAATTGCAAAAAGACGAGAGGGGTAACATGAAGAGGGAGGGAAGAGGTGAGGGAGGAAATGAGAGGGGAAGAGGAAGAGGAAGATAAGGAGGAGAACAGGATTGAAAGCAGGGACAGAAGACATGAAGGAGGAAGAGCGGTCAGCACAGCATTCAAAGACCAAAATACAGGGAGCAGACAGCGAATCACAACATCTATTCCCGATCCAACGAGGATGAACGCAGGGAAGAAGAATGGAAGGAGAATAGAAGAACGGAAGGCGAAGAAGCAATTCAAATAAGAGGGAAAGAAAAGGAGGAAGAGGGGAGAATGTGAAATGGTGATATAGATCGAACCGCACAAGGACGTAGAATAGGTGTTCTGAAGGCAACAAAAAATTCGGTTCGTTGAGGCAAGAAACGAACGATGCTTTCCAGAGACCGAAGGCGAAGAAAAACTGTAGAGATAGGAGCAGGCAAGATTAAGAAGGAAGGCGAAGAAGAGTTAAAATAAGGAGGGGAAAGAAAAGGAGGAAGAGAAGAAGGAGCGAAGAAAGAATTAATAGAGAAGGAAGAGAGGAGAAAGATAAGGAGGGTGAAGAAGCGTTAGAGGAGGAGGGAGAAGGAGAAGGAGGAAGAGGAGAAGAAGGAGGAGAAAGGAGAGGAGTAAGAAGAGAGGACAGAAGAAACCGACTAAGATAAAGGATAAGATAAGAAATAACCCAGATAAAGTTATTTCGAAGCAAGTGAACGAACGAGAAAAAGGAAAGTAGAAATGAAGAAAAAACAAACAGCACCAACGAATAACAGGAGAGACGAATAACTAGTTTCTTGGAAGAAAGAGGAAGAGAGAAACATCAAGAGAAGGAGATAAGTGAGGTATATGGAGTGGAAAATTAGAAAAGGAGGACCAGCTTATGAGAAAAAGAAAGAGAAAAATGTAGGAATAAACTGGTGTATGGGATAAGAGAGAGAGAATTAAGGAGGGAGAGAGAGAGGAAAAGAAGGAGAAGGAGAGGAAGAGAGAGAGAGGAGAGGAGAAGGAATAGGAGAAGACAAGGGTAAGAGAATAGGAGAAGGAGAGGGAAGGAAAGGGAAAATATAAGAAGAGAAGGAGAGGGAGAGGTGAATAGGGAAAGATAAGAAGGAGAGGAGAAATAGGAGAAGGAGAGGGAGAGGTGACAGGAGAAGAAGAAGAAGGAGAGGGAAGGAATAGGAGAAAGAAAGGGTGAGGGAAAGGGGGAGGTGAGAAGGGAAAGGGGGAGGGAGAGGAAAGGGAACCGGGAAAGAAACCAAATACGTGTAACAAAAAAGTCGATAACAGACGCCTAATTATGATTATGATAATGTTGGTGAATATGATGTAGATATTTATCTGAATGATGATGATAATAGTAATAAGCATAATGATAATAATAATATCAATAGTAATAATAAATGATAGTGATAATGGTAATGGTAATAAAAATAAGAATAATGATAATGATAATAGTGATAAAGATAGTGATAATAGTAATAATAATAAAAGGATAATAATGATAATACTGATAATTGTAATGATAATATTGGCAGTGATAATGTCAATGAATAGAAAAACATGATGCTAATCATGATAATTTTTCAAACAATGATTGATATAATGAAAAGATCAGTGACCATAAAACGAATCGAAAATCTCACGAACCAAAAGAGGGATCAAGAAAAATGAAATAAAGCATAAAGACAAAAAAAAAACAGAAGAATGAGCATTAAGAAGAAAAGAAGAAAACAACAAACGGAGGCTATTGACGTCTGTTATAAAGAACACAAAAGAACATCTTAACTTTGAGGACAGTCGTCTTGAAAGGAGTGTAGGGGGGGGGGGGCTTGTGTAAACGGGAGGAGGCTGTGTTGGAGAGTGAAGATGGGGAGTGGGAAGTGAAGATTAGAATTGAGAGGTGTTGGAGAATGGAGTCTGGGAATTGGAGAGAGGTGTGGAGAGTGTAGGGGGATTGAGGAGATGGTTTGTGTTGAGATAAGGTGGGGATTGGAGAGAAGATGGAGATTGGAGGAGATTGTGTGTGAGGTCGATTTCTTTTCCAGATGGGATTGGAAGAAAGTGTTGGAGAGGAGGTCGAAAGGTGTATTGAAGAATGGAGAAGAGAGGCAGTGTTGGAGAGGGAAAATGGGGATGGAAAAGAGGTTGTTGGAGAGTAAAGATGGGGATTGGATTAAAGGCAGAGATGGAGAATGGAGATACGCCTGGAGAATTAGGATGTGTTGGAGAAGGAAGAATACGGCCTGGAGAAGAGGTTGTGTTGGGAAGGAAGATACGGCCTGTGAGGAAGAGTTGATGTTGGAGAATGGAGATGGGGATTGGAAAGAGGTTGTGTTGGAGAAAGATGAGTGAAGATTGGAAGGATTGGAAAGGAGAGAGTGATAGAAGGACTAGAGGAATGAAAGAAGGAAGTGGGAGAAGAAGGGAGATGAAGATGGAAAGGGACAAGAAGGAGGAGAGGAAGGGAAATGGGGTAGAAGAAAATATAACGAGAAAAAGGAGAGTGAGAAAGAAGCCGATAAAGAAATGAACGAGATGAGAGAGAAAGAAAGAGTATAGGGATGGCCCAAGAAGAGGGGAAGAAAGAAAGGGGAATAGGGAGAGGGAGAAAAAAATTGAGAATAAAGAGAGAAACGAAGGAATAAGAGCAGGAAGAAGAAGAAGAAGAAAAACTAAAATAAATATGAGATAGTGAATAAGAGAAATCGAGAAAACAATAGAAAAGAAAGAAGAAAAAATATGAGTTAACGAATAGAAGAAACGGAGAAAAAATAGAAAAGAAAAAAATATGAGGTAGCGAATAAGAGAAATAAAGAAAAAAATAGAAAAGAAGAAGAAAAAAAAGAGTTAGCGAAAAAGAGAAAGAGAAAAAAAAATAGAAAGGGAGATAGAGAGAGAGGAAAGCTATTAGCGTGGCACTAGAGGTAATGAGCATGAAAGTGGCTGTTGTGACGGCGAGACGTGGCAGAGGTCGGTGAAGCAGCCACGGCGGTTATTACTCTTTTATATAGGTGCTTCGGTTCTCGCGTTCTCTCGCTCTTTCTCGTGGGGAAGGTCCTCGTGTTTCTGTGCTCGTAGTTTCCTCGTTCGATGTCGCTTGGATCTGGGCTGTGGTTTCAGATGTCTCTGCTGTTTTCTCCGTTCGATTTATATCGTTTCGATATATTTCTATAATCGCGCTTATCTTTCCTCCGTTATATATTGTTAATATCATATCGATTTCTTAATATAAGTGGCTTCAGGCTCTCGCAGTTCTCTCGCTATCTTGGTCTCGTTGGAGTCTCGTGTTTTCATGTCTCGTTAGTTTATCTACGTTAATCGATGTTCTCTAGCTCTTTCTCGTTTGATCTCTTTCGATATAGGTGCTTACGGACTCTCGTGACGCGTTATGTCTTTATCGCACTCTTTCTCGTATGAGTCAATCGTGTTTATATCTTATCTCGTTCTCGTAGTTTCTCGTTCGATGTCGCTTTTGAATTCTCGTTCGATGTCTCGCTGTTTCTCGTTCGATTTCGTTGGCAATGCCGTCGCTACTTTCTCGTTTGATCTCGTTCGATATAAGTGGCTTCGCACTCTATTACGGCGGTTCTCATCGCTCTTTTCTGTAGGGAGCTCTACCGTGTTTCTGTCGCAGGTAAGTTTTCTCGGTTCGATATTCTCGCTCTTTTCTCGTTTGATCTCTTCGATATTGAGGTGCTTTCGGCTCTTACGCGTTCTCATCGCTCTTTCTCGTGGAAGTCTCGTGTGTTCTGTCCTCGTAGTTTCTCGTTCGATTCGCTTGATCTCGTCGATGTCTCCCGCTGTATTTGTTCGTTCGATCTCGTTGGAATGCCTCGCCTTTCATTCGGCCTCTCAGGCGTTCTCTCACGCTCTTTCATCGTGGGGAGTCTCCGCTGTTTCTAGGTCTCGGCCTGTATTTCAGGTCGGCAGTTCGCTTGTTTCTCGTTCGATATCGTTACGATGTCCTTGCATCGCATCTCGAGCTACGGTCTACATGCCATATCATTCTTATTAAGTCGCATCATTCTCTGTCTCTCCCTTTCTCGTTCTCCAGGTATCACATGAAATCTCACGATATTTCTCCTACTTCCTCCTTTCTCGTTTCTAAGTGCTCAATCTTCTTTCTCTCTCTTCGTGATATATTCTCTCTTTCCTCTAATATTCCTCTCTCTCTCTCTCTCTCTCTCTCTCTCTCTTTCCTCGTCATCCCCATCTTCTGAATCTGCGAAGGTTTCTTTCTATGGCTGGAATATTCCACGGTTGCAATTTTTTTCCTCTGCGTACATCTCTCTCTCATCTTTTTCCTCCCTCGCCTCACCCCTAAGATAAGCAACTTCTCTATCTCCTCCGCCGAAATCTTTAAAGTACACTCTGCGCGTAAAAGAACAACATAATGACTCAAATCATAATTGTCACAGCTTACAGCCCTCACAGTATCGCCTCCTATCACAACAGCTATAACTTGCTGCCACTGCAATTCTGAGTCCTACTAATGTCACTCCTCCGGCTCGGTCCACTACCTCGATCCGCTGCCCGCGCGGAGCTGGACTGACGCTGCACGGTTTTGCACCTCTCCTCCTCCTCCTGGGGTGAGCAGGTGGGGAGGGAGGGCTATAGGGGGAGGTAGACGGGAGGGAGGCGAGAAGGGGTGAATGGGAGGAAGACCTCGGGAAGGGGATGGCGAGGCTATCAGGGTGGCTGAGGGGAGGGGGTTGAAGGGTATGGCTAAGGGGGTGAGGAGAGGAAGACTTGAGAAGTGAGCGTGGTTAGGGAGGCATAACAGGCGGGGTAGTAGAGGGGGAGGAAGAACTGTGAAGGGGAGGGAGTGGTAAGGAGGGGGGAGGGTGGAGGAAGGACATTGGGAGGCGGAGGGAGGCTAAAGGGAAGTGAGGGTGAGGGGGAGGGGAGTGCTAAGTGCGGGTGAGGAAGAGGAAAGACTGGGAAGGGCAGTGAGGGAACTACAGGGGTGAGGGAGAGGATATCAAATGTGGGTAAGTGGGAGGGAGAGCTAAAGTAGGAGTGAAGGGGAGGGCACATATCGGGAGAGGCCTAAGGGGGTGGAGGAGAGGAAACACGTGGCGCATGGCGAGGGAGGCTAAGGGGTTCGAGGGAGGAAGAATGGGATAACGGACGCAAGGAGGGTAGGGAAGGATAAAGGGGTGAGAGGGAGGAAGAATCTTGAGGGAAGTGACGGGAGGTACAACGCTCTAAAGAGGTAGAGAGGGAGCGAAGAACTGGGGGAGATATGGGGCGAGGGAGCCATAAAGCGGGGTGAGGGGAGGAAGACGGATTGAATCCCTGAGGAGAAAAACAACTGGGGAGTGAAAATTGGTCTATTCACGTGGGTCTTTATGTTCCAATGGAAGCACCTGCTTGTTGTCGAGAGTGAAGCAAGGTCCTCAAATTAGTACGGGGGTGAAGGAGGAAGGGAAATCAGCATAACAGGAGAGCGGTGGAATGAGGGAGGCTAGGGGGTGACGGCAGAAGAGCGATAGGGAGGGTAGGGAGGACTAAGGAGGGTCACGATGGACCGAGGAACTCGGGGATGCGAGGGGGATTGTGGGCAAGGCCTATGTTCGAATGGGCAAGGGTCGAGGGGTAGTAAGATTAATTAGGGCCGAGGGGAGGGAAAGGGGTGAGGTGGTTGGAGCAGGAACGAGAGGGGAAGATAGGGGTAGCTGAGGGAGGAATAGAGATCTTGGGGAGGATGTCATTTTCGTGCTGAAAATGCATCTTAAGGATGTGCGGCAGAGGGAGAACTGGGAAAAAGCAAACTTTGTTGTTTTTTGCGCTTGTCGTTTGTGCTTTGGGTGTGTAATGTGAGCGGTGTATTGATGAATTATGTATGGTGTACTTGATATCTTTATTATAGCGAGTGTGAGTGTGTGTGTAGTGGCGTCGGGTAAATACATAATACGAGTAAGGAAGTATCATTATATATTCGAAGCACTTTTTTGATAGAAGTAATGTGTGCCGACCGGACTCCCCGTTGCGCATTAACCCAGACTTTCAACTATGCCCCCCCAGCGGAGCCGTTGCCGCCTCCTCCTCTTTCGATCTTCAGCCTAGTTCATTCCTAAGCAACCCATTAACACGACGTGGATGTCATAATATGAAATCCAGCTATACTATATACTATCGTATAATATTTCCCCTCGTATCCTTATCTTTTATACTCACTCACACCATATCATATGACACACTATATTTATATCGACGGTTGAAGCAGATTATGGATGAATGAGGATTGGCAAGTAATAGAGCTGAGAAAAATCCATTTCATTATTTTCAGTGTTTATAAATTTAGAGGTATCAACCTATCATTCTTGATTAAACATTCAATTACTCACATAGTATACATTACATACATATCAATCAAACTATTATCCGCTATATCTTGTATTTATCATATCGTATTTGACCATGCTACTCTATATTCATTAATGACTTATTGGAGTCATTGTTATTAAATTATAACTGAATACACTATATCGAGTGTAGGACCATACATACATACATACATTTAACACTTCGTACGATACATAATCACTCATACGTCACATAATCATACATACATCACAATACATACATCAACACATATATCTCAAACGCAATGACCAAAGCAAGACAGCACAGAGCAATTGACATCATCTAATCATTCGGTACAAACACTATACAATACCTATATTGTAACAATTACTAATCTATTACATACATACAATAGTCCTACATACATACATGATTCTGATTTACATGAGCCATACATGTTATTACAATAATCTGTGATTATTCAACTTATACCTCAATTAATGAAATAATCGCAATCATTATTCGTAGCAATTTAGATTAATATATATAGCTAATAATAGATTTTGTCTCGTACCTTACTATCAGTATTCTTATAATTTAGGTATCATACGAAAACATCATAATGGCAAACACTCATACGAAAACCATCAGCTCTTAAAACTCATAAATCCACTATGACACGACACTATGAATTGAGTATCATAATAGTCTGTGTGGATTATTCACTAGTGCATACGATCTAGTGCTGTGTGATATCATATACACCTATGACGTGTAATACCATGTAATCTTCTGATCATATACGGTCGTTCAGTTCATTGGTGAGTATCAAATAAAGAGCTACGTATCAAAGCTATTTATCGTGAAATAGATATGATTTCATGTATATCATTATATAAATCACAATACCCATTAGACCAACACAAAATACCAAATGGATCCAACGAAACACACACAATCAGACAGACGCAATGCAAGCATGTTTTAGACAGGGTACAAAGGTAGAATATACCGGAAATTTTCCTCAGAGCATATGAACAGAAGCAATGACGTGCGATGTCTCGGCCAGGCATACTGATAAGCTGTTAGTTAGTTTTAATTTTAAATCTGTAGGATGCTCATGAACAGTATTATGTGTAGCAGTTTATCAATTAATTACTTTTGAGCTATAAAACCACTATCTTGTACCTAATTATAAAGTGGAGGAGATGGTCACGTGGAACGTGATGATTGATACGACTATGTTTAATTTGCCCTTGTGATTTGGAAATTGCGATCCTGCAAAAATCGGGAAATACAATCGCAGAGGCAATAATACTCCGAAATGAGAGTTTGTACTTGTAAATTGTTCTTATGAAAGGATAATAAACACGCGATTATATTGCATTGCCCCTCGTTCTACACGTCAGATCTCTCTAACTGCATAGTAGCGACTCACCAGGCTCTCTGAATATGCTTAGTGGCAATTGTAATGCTCACATAATTTGCTTTGGTCGAATATTTATTTAAATTTTGATAGATCTTTTATTTTTAGTTTCCTTCCTTTTCTGCTCGTTCCGCAACATCATTAATGTTTTCTGTCTGATTGTCTTGCCCATCCTGTTATGTAATTCTTTCTTAAGGTCTCGTATATTTGGGTGTATCATGTTGAGGTTTATTAAGTATCATGGAATTTAGTGATAACACTGTGGGTCATCGGAGTGAAATTATCCTTCGCAAATTTATATGGCATGTAACTCGAATGGCGAAATTTGGGTGCAAAGTTATTAAACATAGGAGTAATCCTGAGACTCACTAATTATTTCTAACACGTATCATCTAGTGGTACTATTTAGCACTATGTTTCGGAGGTATATATAAGAGAGTGTACGCAGAGATTGCAGTTATGCTAGAACGCTCATCCATCTATGAGATATACTGTCCACGTGTAGAATATTTCTTCATGGCCTGTGATATATGGTTTATTTCGCATTCATTGAAAGTTATATTATATTTATTTATATTCCTTTGTGCGTGAGTAAACACTAGCAGATGTTCGAGTCGTCTACTGCTTTTGTCCTATCGAAGATTAAATGAGTAGACAATTTATATTGGAGCACATGTTATGAAGCGCGAATTCTAATATACTTCTTAGGAAAAATATCACATTTAATGAGACGATGGACATGAGAGAGTAATGAAGCCATTATACACATCAAGTGCGAACGAATTGTAATTCACCATGTTCATGACCTTTTCTACACCATCACATTCATCCGAGAGATTGACATATATGTTCACTATTACTTGAATTATATGTTAGTTACCTTCGTCGTCAGAGCGGTCTATTTATTAATGCCTGCTTTCCATTAGATCGGATGTTGGATATTACATTTGTATCATATTTATCATTGTTAACCTCATTATGCACCAACACATACCACCTAATTCATCCATGCCATCCATCATCTTCATCACACAACTTCCAATCTCATCCATCCACCCCACACAACCATCATCAATCCATCACCCAGTACTAGTGCATCAGCAATCGTGATCAACTCTAATTTCATGCATCATCATCTACCGACCAGATACCAACAACACACTGATCTATTGTTTCTCGTATCTCTAATCAAATATATTGTGTAGATTAATAGAGAAGTTGCCTAACTATTCGAGTG
>NW_020870969.1:118146-120608 GCF_003789085.1 Penaeus vannamei
CTCTCTTCCCTTCTCTATTCCTCCCCTTCTCTCTCTATTCTTCCCTCTATTCCTCTCCTCCTCCCTCCCTCTCACTCTCTTTTCTGTCTCTTCTTCTTCCTCTTCTTCTTCTTTCCCTATAAACGCTGATCGACATCCTCGCTGTGTTTAAACGCCTCCCTCTGCTTGTTTGCCGTGTGTGTAGCAAGGGTGTTTATGCTGGCCTGGATAAATATGTACAGAATAATCTAATGTACATATTGTATATATGTATTTCATTTCCCTTCGCCCATTTAAAAAAAGTCTTCTACATGTACTTCTTCGTCTTCGTCTTTTTCTTCTTCTTCTTCTTCTCTTGGTCTTCCTTCCGTCTCTTGTAGTCTGTTCATTTCTCTTTCTTTTCTTCTTTTTCCTCCTCCTCCTCGTTCTCCTTCTCCATCTCCCTTTCCTCCTTTTATTCTCCTTCTTCTCCTCCCCCTCCATCTTCTTTTCCCCCCTCCTCCTCCTCCTCTTTCTCCTTCTCCTCCTCATCCTTCTTCTTCTTCCTCTTTCTCGTTCGTCTTCTTCTTTCTCCTCCCCTCCTCCTCCCCCCCCCTCCCCCCCTTCCCCTCCTCCTCATCCCCCCTCCACCTTTCTCCGCCCTTCTCCTCTCCCCCTCTCTCCCTCCTCCTCCTCTCCTCTCTCTCCTCTCCCCCTCTCTCCCTCCTCCTCTTCCTCCTCCTCCCCCCCCTCCCCCTCCCTCCCTCCCTCTCCCCCCTCTCCCTCCCTCCCTCCCTCCACCTCCACCTCCACCTCCCACCTCCACCTCCACCTCCACCTCCTCTCCTCCTCCCTCCTTCCTCCTACCTCCTTCCTTCTCACAAGGCCAGCGAGATTGAATTCTTTTTGAGCTTTTGGAATTTGAGCTTCCGTCACTGAAGTACGGCTGACGAGTAGGCGGGGCTTGGGTATCCAGGCGGGGCTCTGTGGTGGGGCGGGGGTTTGTGTACGTCGGTTTGTGGACGGGCGGGGTTTGTGGACGTGGCTGGGCGGGTTTGTGTACGTGGGCGGGGTTTGTTGTACGTGGGGGGTTTGTGTACGTGGCGGGGTTGTGTGGGTTTGTGTACGTGGGCGGGTTTTTCTGTACGTGGCGGGGTTGTCTACGTGGGCGGGGTTTGTCAACGTGGGGCGGGTTTGTTGTCCGCGGGTTTGTGTACGTGGGGGTGTTTGTGTACGTGGGCGGGGTTTGTGTACGTGGGCGGGTTTGGCGTGGGCGGGGTTTGTGTACTGGGCGGGTTTTGTGTACGTGGGCGGGGTTTGTGTACGTGGGCGGGTTTTCTGTACGTGGGCGGGGTTTGTCTACGTGGCGGGGTTTGTCAACGTGGGCGGGTTTGTCTACGTGGGCGGGATTTATCTTTGTAGGCGGGTTTTGTGTACGTGGGCGGGGTTTTGTGTACGTGGGGGGTGTTACGTGGGCGGGGTTTGTGTACGTGGGCGGGGTTTGTGTACGTGGGGCGGGTTTGTGTGGGTTTGTGTACGTGGGCGGGGTTTTTTTGTGGGCGGGTTTTTGTGTACGTGGCGGGGTTTTTCTTTGTAGGCGGGTTTTGTGTACGTGGGCGGTTTTTCTTTGTAGGCGGGTTTTGTGTACGTGGGCGGGGTTTTTCTTTGTAGGCGGGTTTTGTGTACGTGGCGGGGTTTTTCGGGTTTGTGTACGTGGCGGGGTTTTTCTTGTAGGCGGGTTTTGTGTACGTGGGCGGGGTTTGATTTCGTGGAGTGTGTACACGTGGCCAGGACGTTTCTTCGTGGGCGGGGTTTACAAATATGGGCGGGGCTTGCGCAAGTGGGCGGGGAGCACGTGAGACGATGGTAACTACAAAAAGAAGGAAGAAGAAGGGAAAACTAGACGCGAAAGAGTCAAAATACGAAAGGAAAATAGAAGAGAATAAGGAGAGGTGGAAGTTTGATTAGAAGAAAGGAATAGTGGTTGTGAGAAAGAAGAAGGAAAAGAAGAAGATGAAGAAGGAGGAGGAGAAGAGGAAAAGAAGAGAAGAAGAAGAAGAAGAAGAAGAAAAGGAAGAGGAAGACGAGAAGAAGAAGAAACTGGAGAAAAAAAGAAGATGAAGAAGAAGAAATAGTAGGAGGAGATGAAACAGTAGAAGCACAAGAAGAAGAACGGTGAAACACGAGCTTTTACACCTTTATTACTTGCAGATAAACATTTATGTACTCTTCGAAACTTTATTGTTTATATAATCATTCGAAGCTATGATTTTTTTTTTTTTTTTTTTTTTTTTTGAAATTTGCGACGTTGTTTTGTCTCATTTCGATGTCTGAGATCTTGCACCTTGATTAATCTTTATCGAACCTGATTATTATCTTAGGAAGAACAATGTATTTCGGCAGTGGGTTTTTGTTTTCAACTCAGACCTGACATTTAATATTCAGTTACTTATTGGAAAAAATGTCATTAACATCGATCAAAATGATTGGCTAGGGCGCGCGCT
>NW_020870969.1:126072-136072 GCF_003789085.1 Penaeus vannamei
GAAAAAAGAGATGATTGATTTTAGGCGAATAAGCGTCGTAAGTGAGAAGGAAGAGAGGAAGGGATGTAAGAAGAGGGTCGAAACAAGAATGGAGAGGAAGGATAAATGATGATGACAGAAACGAGAACGTGCTAATAAAGGCAAGATCGGGAGGAAAAGGATGAAGTGCGATTGTGGATGACGGGGCGAGAATAAGGGAAGAGAGGGAAATGTTAAGAGAAAAGGTGAACGGAAGAACGAAGGGTACACGCGCGCGCGCACACACACAACACACACACACCCACACACACACACACACACACAACACACACACACACACACACACACATACATACATACATACATACATACATACACAACACACACACAACACACACACACACACACACCACACACACACACACACAACACACAACACACACACACACACACTCACTCTCTCTCTCTCTCTCTCTCTCTCTCTCTCTCTCTCTCTCTCTTCTCTCTCTCTCTCTCTCTCTCTCTCTCTCTCTCTCTAAGCTAATGGAAACTAGAGGTGGGATTGGCATGCCTGCAAAAAGGCAAAGTGGGAGAGATGGAGGGCGTAGCAAGCAGACAACCAGGAAAGAATGGGCAGCAGACAGCCAGGCAAAAAGGGTGGGACAGAAGGCGAAAAATAACAATTTAGGAGAAATTTAGGAGAGGATAAAGGGGGATGGGGAAGACAAGTGGGTAAGCTAGGAGAGGGAGGCAGACAAAAAAGCAGGTGAGGGGGGCATAGACAAATAAGGTATATTGGAGCAGGCGGTAGACAGGCAGACTAGCAAGGGAGACTATCAGGCTAGCAAGGGGAGGGAGGCAGACTAGCAAAGGGAGAGGGTAGAGAGGTAGCGAGGGGAGGGAGGCAGATAAGAGAGGGGAGTGGCTGACTAGCAAATGAGAGCATCAGATTAGCAAGAAGAGTGTCACACTAGAAAGGGGAGGGAACCAAACTAGCGAGGGGAGAGAGAGAGCCACACTAGCGAGGGGGAGAGGAGAGAGCCAGTAGCGAGGGGAAAGAGAGAGAGAGCCACACTAGCGAGGGGAGAGAGAGAGAGAGCCACACTAGCGAGGGGAGAGAGAGAGCACACTAGCGAGGGGAGAGAGAGAGCCACACTAGCGAGGGGAGAGAGAGAGCCACACTAGCGAGGGGAGAGAGAGAGCCACACTAGCGAGGGAAACACGGCCGGGAGCCCTCCTTCCCCTCGCCCCGAAATACCCGCTCGGAACAAATGTCGTTAGAATCCGACCCGAGCGAGACTTCACACTCGCCTGTAAATCCGTAATGGACTTGTTACTCAGTAATGGCACTCGGGCGGAAAGGGGAAGGAGAGGGAGATGGGGGAATGGGGAAGAAATTGGGGAATGGGGAGGAAAATGGGGAATGGGAAGGAGAATGAGGGGAAAATGGGGGAAAGGAGAGGAAAATGGGGGATGGGAAGGGAAAAAGAGGTGAAAATGGGGGGAATGGGAAGGGGAAAATGGGGGTGGGAAGGGAAAATGGGGGAATGGGAAGGGAAAGGAGGGGAAGATGGGGAGGGGAGATGGAGAAGAGGGAAGGGAAAGGAGAGGAAGATGGGGGAATGGGAAGGGAAAGGAGGGAAAAATGAGGGAATGGGGAGGGAAAGGAGAGGAAGACAGTGGAGGAGAAACGGAGTGGAAAATGGGGAAATGGGAAGGGAAGGGGGAGGAAGATAGTGGAGGGGAAACGGAGAAGGAAGGGAAAGGAGAGGAAAATGGGGAAAAGAATAGGGAAAGCAGAAGACAATAGGGGAAGGAAAACAGAGAAAAGGGAATGGAAAGGAGAAGAAAATAGGGGAATGAAGTGGGAAAGAGATGTAAGTAGGGGAACGGGGGAGAAGGGAAATGGGGGAGTGAGAAGGAAAAGGGAGAGGGTAAACGGAGGAGAGGGAATCGAAAAGGGGAGGGGAAGTAAAAAAAGAAGAAAGGAGACGGGAGAGAATAAAAAGGGAGGAGAGAAAGTATGAGAAAGGAAAGAGAAAAAGGGGAATGGAAATAGGGGAGAAGGAAAGAAAAATATGATGGAGGGAAGGGAATAGAGAGAAAAAGGGGAAGAGAGACGGATGCTTGAAATTGGGGTATAATCTAACTAGCAATTATTAGGGAAAGTGGGTTACACAGGAGAGGAACAGAGAGAAAGAAATGAGAGAAGAAGGAGAAGAAGAAGAGAAGAAAGAGAAGAAGAAGAGAAGAAGAGAAGAAGAAGAAGAAGAAGAAGAGAAGAAGAAGGAAGAAGAAGAAGAAGGAGAAGAAGGAGGAGAAGGAGAAGAAGGAGAAGAAGGAGAAGAAGAAGAAGAAGAAGAAGAAGAAGAAGAAGAAGAAGAAGAAGAAGAAGAAGAAGAAATAGGAGTAGGATTAGGAGAAGAAGATGAAGAATAAAAATAAAAATAAAGATAAAAAGGAGACTAATGATAATGATAACAAGAAAAAGAGAAGAGAAAATAAAAGAGAAGACACAAATTAGAAAGAAAGGGGGAAAAAAACATAGAGGAAAATTTAATTAGGAAGAGAACCCCAGAATAGAACCATAACTCGACATAAAACAACAACAGCAACAACGACAGCAACAACCACAACAACAACAACAACAACAACAACAACAACAACCAACAACAACAACAACAACAAACACAACAACAACAACAACGGCGTCATTCACAGACAGACAACAAGTCCAGTCGTCATCGTCCGTCTGCCTCGCCATCACGTCATTTGCATAACAAGTCCGTTAAAGCTGTGATGAATGCGAGCCGGCAGCTATCTTGACTTTGGAGGGGGGGAGGGAGGGGAGGGGGATATGGTGTTCCTCCCCCCCATCTGCTCTCTCTTCTCTCTCCTCTCTTCTTCTTCTTTTTTTTGTTGTTGTTGTAGTTTTTGTTGTTGTTGTTGTTTGTTCTTCTTCTTTCTCCTTTTCCTTTTCCTTCTGCTTCTCCTTCTCCTTCTCCTTCTCCTTCTCCTTCTCCTTCTTCTTCTTCTCCTTCTTCTTCTTCTTCTTCTTCTTCTTCTTCTTCTTCTTCTTTCTTCTTCTTTTCTTCTTCTTCTTCTTCTTCTTCTTCTTCTTCTTCTTCCTCTCCTCCTCCTTCCTCCTCCTCCTCCTCCTCCTCCTCCTACTCCTTTCTCTTAATGTTGTCTCAAAGAAGATCGCGAGAGTAATGGCACATGAAAGGAAAATAGTAATTTTGATGATGATAAGGATAACAAACAGTAATGATGATGTAGTAATGATGATAATGATGAAATTGATAGTTATGATGATAATGATAATGATGATAGTCATGATGATGATGATTGTGAAAATAATGATAATCATAGTGATAATAAAGACGATAAGGGTAATTGAAGGATAACAAGTAATAGTAAAAGTAACAATAAATAATAAAAAAATTTGATGTTAATGATATTGATTATAATAAACATAAAAAAAATATATATCTGACAGGGTTCGGACACACGAGTAACGTCATGTTCGAAAAAAATAACTAGATTTGTGTACAAAGCCGGAAACCGCCAAAACAGATACATCACATCTCAGTAAGTAGGTAAAAGCCTGTGGAGATGTACTGCGTATGTGCTGAGTGTGTGTACGGTGGGGTAGGGTGGGAAGGGGGGGGGGGTTAGAGGTAGACCGTGCGTGTGGTCTTTTTTTTTTTGCGTCTGTTTGTGCGTATAGGTGTTTATGTGTGTGTGTATGCGTATATGTAATTACACACACACACACAACACTCACACACACACGCACACACACACACACACACACACACACACACACACACACACACACACACACACACACACACACACACACACACACACACACACACACACACACACACATTCAAACGGGTGGCGCGCCGCATACACACATTTCTTACACGTGTACAAAAGTACTCCCACTCCATCCTCTCCTCTGGAGTGTTTACCTGCAGCGCACCTTCTTCCTGCGCCTTCATAAATACTTAAGGCGCGCTCCAGGCCCCTCGGGAGAGCCGCTCCTCCCCGGTAACAGGAAAGTAGTGAAGCGCGAAGGACGGTGTTTTCGTGTCTTCTGAGACGAGGAGCCGGGGAACGTCGTTGGGAAGCTACTACTGTAGGTGTTGGGGCCGTCGGCTCTCGCTCGAACTCATTAGGAATTAGTTGGCGTTGCTTTTCAATGTGGATATTTCCTTTTTTTTGGTCTCATTTGTGCTTAGATTTTCAACTTTCTGAGGAGAATAGACAGAGAACGTCCTTGAGAATTTACTTGTAGGTGTTGAAATGGTCATCTCTATCTGGAACTTATTTGGAATTAGTTGGCATTGCTTTTATTGTGACTATTTCCCTTTTTTTTTGGGTCTTATTTGAGCTTAGATTTCCACCTTTTCTGAGGCGAATAGACAGAGAACGTCCTTGAGAATTGTAGGTGTTGAAATTGTCATCTCTATCTGGACCTTATTTGGAATTAGTTGGCATTGCTTTTATTGTGGCTATTTCCTTTTTTGGTCTTATTTGAGCTTAAATTTCCACCTTTTCTGAGGCGAATAGACAGAGAACGACCTTGAGAATTGTAGGTGCTGAAATCGTCATCTCTATCCAGTAGTTATTGTGTATTAGTTGTCATTTTCCTTTTTTTGGTTTCATTTGAGCAAAATTTTTCACCTTTTCTGAGGCGAATAGCCAGAGAACGCCCTTGAGAATTTACTTGGAGGTGTTAAGAGCATCTTTCTATAATTTATTGGGAATTAGTTGGCATTACCTTTAATGTGGCTATTTCCTCTTCCGGTCTTAAAGATTATATTCTCACCTTTTCTGTTTGTGAGGGCCTTATCCTGTATCCCAAGCATGATCACATACTTTGGACTTTATCGCATGTTTTACATTTTTACGGCGCGCTCTGCATTCTGTCACGTATTCTCGTTTGCTAATCCCGGGTCAGCACTATGTCAGCGTTTATGCTTTTTAACGGGGTATCTGTGAGACATGCGCACCGTCAGACATAAAGGAGAGGATGATATTTACTTTGAAATGTTTTGTGTTCTGATGTGTGGATGGATGCTTGGATGTGTGGGTGGGTTTAAAAAAAATCTTATTTGTTTATTTGTTTATTTAATTTTATGATTGATATATGTAATAGCTTGTTAGCGGATGAGAGCGGAAAGCATGTGATATTCCTGAGAACTGAGTTTCGTTCGTCCGGTTTATCGCAGATCAGGTTCTTCATAGCGGATGTATTTAAATGTGGGTTGTCGTCCGTAGAGTTTATGTGGCGCTATCACGATTTGTCATTTTCATGCACATGCACACCCACACGTGCGCACACACACACACGCACGCACGCACACACACACACACACACACACACACACACACACACACACACACAACACACACACACACACACACACACACACACACACACACACACACACACACACACACACACCACACACACACACACACACACACACACACACACACACACACACACACACACACACACACCACTCACTCACTCACTCACTCACTCACAACTCACACACACACACACACACACACACACACACACAACACACACACACACACACACACACACACACACACACACACACACACACTCACTCACTCACAGTATATATACCGTATATCCTGGAAGATAAGATTCAGTGTTCCATTTTCGGTGGAAATAGAACTGGGACTTATGTGCACAACGGTGATTTGTTTAACGTGTGTGTGAACATTTTATACATTGCCATTACGGACGGTGCTTTTCAGATTAGAATGTTAAAAAGAGAGGGAAAGGAAGGGGAAAAGTGTGTTAAAAAGAGAGGGAAAAGGAGGGGAAAAGTGTGTTAAAAAGAGAAGGAAAGGGAGGGGAAAAGTGTGTTAGAAATAGAGGGAAAGATTGTTTAAAAGAGGGAATAGGAGGTGGAGTGTTAAAAAGAGAGGAAATGGGAGGGGAAAAGAGAGGGAAAGGGAGGGGAAAAGTGTTAAACAGAGAGGGAAAGGGTGGGGGAAAGAGTGTTAAAAAGAGGAAATAGGATGGGAGGTGAAAAAGAGTTAAAAAGAGAGGGAATAGGAGGGGAAAAGAGTGTTAAAAAGAGGGAAAGGGAGGCGGAAAAGAAAGTTAAAATGAGAGGGAAAGGGAGGGGAAAAGAGAGGATTTAAAAGGGATTGGGAGAAAAAAAGAAAATAACGATCGAGAATAGTAAAGATAGAAAGAAACAAAGACAAGGACGAAGAAGTAGAAAAAAGATAAGGAGAAAGGGGGTAGCGAAGATATTTTTCTTTTAGGCGACACAAGCCAATTAAAGCGTGTTGAAATTCGGGGAATAATTAATTATATTAGTCTCTCCCTTGAAGCCATATTTTTACGACACGACTCGGCATTCTACACAAGAGCTGATGCTGAATGTTTTCTGTTTGTTCTGCTGGTGTTTGTAGGTTTGTTTTGTTTGTTTGTCTGCGGCTTTGTTTACTTGTCTGGCTGATTGTATGTCTGTTTTTTCTATTTTCTTTCTTTGTTTCTTTATCTTATTACTCTCACTCTATCTCTCTTCTTTGTTTCTCTCTGTCTCTCTCTCTCTCTCTCTCTCTCTCTCTCTCTCTCTCTCTCTCTCTCTCTCTCTCTTCTCTCTTCTCTCTCTCTCTCTCTCTCTCTCTCTCTCTCTCTCTCTCTCTCTCTCTCTCTCTCTCTCTATCTTCTCTCTCTCCTCTCTCTCTCTCTCTCTCTCTCTCTCTCTCCTCTCTCATCCTAGTCCCTCTCTCTCTCTCTCTCTCTCTCTCTCTCTCTCTCTCTCTCTCTCTCTCTCTCTCTCCTCTCTCTCTCTCTCTCTCTCTCTCTCTTTCTCTCTCTCTCTCTCTCTCTCTTTTCTCTCTCTCTCTCTCTACTCTCTTTCTCTCTCTTTTTCTTATTACTCTCTCTCTCACTCACTCACTCAATCACACTCTTTCTCCTTTTCTCTTTTCCTGCCGGAATGTCTCACCTTCCTCTCATATCACGATCCCTTTTCCCTCCTCCTTCCTCCTTCCCTCCTCCCTCCTTCCCTATAACCTTCTTCCTTTCCCCCTTCCCTTTAATCTCCTCTCCGCCGCCCCGCCCCCCCACCGGATCACTCTCCCCCTCCATAAATCCCAGAAGCGGCACAACTTCTCCCGGAATCGCCAATAGATCAGGGTGAATCCGGTGTAATATTCATAAATCAGATCTGATCATCCCGGGAATATTAACTCCAGAGATGTTCATCGGAAGGGAGAGTGGTGGATGGGTGGATACGCCCCAACGCCCACGCCACACGCACATACACACGCACGGACGCATATGCAGATGCGCATGTATACACACGCACGAACGCACGCACGCACGCGCACGCACACACACACACACACACACACCACACACACACACACACACACACACACCACACACACACACACACACACACACAACACACATACACAAACATTATACATACACATGCACATACACACTCCAGAGAGAGCTACAAACCCTATGTAAATAAAGTTTCACTTGAAAGTTTGCTAAGAATTGACTCTCTGGAAAGAAAGAGTTCTGACTTCATATAAAAGAAAGGAATAAAAGAAAGGAGGATTACATACAATATAATAAGAACGTGAAAAGAATCAGATGAGGTGAGACAGTACAATACAGTAAGACTAAATAATCGAAATATGTAAAACAAGAAAATATACACTATACTACAGTAATACAAAAAGAACACATTACATAATTCTAAAACGGTATACGACAGAACGAGAAATAGAAAAAACAGAAAAAGCAGAAAACGTATTCCATAGAAAGTAAAGTTAATTAGAAAGTAAAACAGCAAAACATAAATTTCAACAAAAGTAAAGTTCGATAGAAAGTAAAGTTCAACAAAAAGAAAAGTTCAGTTGAAAGTAAAGTTCAACAAAATAAAGTTCAGTAGAAAGTTCAATAAAAAGTAAAATTCGATAGAAAGTAGTTATATAGAAAGTAAAGTTCAATAAAAAATAAAATTTGATAGAAAGTAAAGTTCGAAAAAGTAAAGTTCAGTAGAAAGTAAAATAAAGTTCCATAGAAAGTAAAGTTCACTAGAAAAAATCCATAAAAAGTAAAGTTCACTAGAAAGTAAAGTTCAGTAGACAGTAAAGTAACAAAATAGCCTAGGATAGCCCGGAGTAGATTTCCCACGCCAGGGCTATCCGTGTACATATTAAAGCGAAGTTCTAATTAGGTTTGTCCATAAATAATTTTGAATTAGCTTGTATATATTTTCTTTTTTTTTTCAGCCCCGGAGGATGAGGCAAAGTTATTGTCTATTTGGAAACTACTGAATTAAGTGGCGTCGCGTTTGCTCTTAGGGGGGGGAGGGTGTTTTAAGAGGTGGGGGAGGGGGGGTGGGGGGGGTGGGGGGTGTTGTGAATGAAGGGGGAGGGGGAGGGGAGAAATTTGGGGGGGATGGATGGAGGTGGGGGAAGAATTGGGGTTGAATTGGAGATTTTGGGGGGAAGGGAGAGAAATTGGGGGTTGATGGAGTGGCGAGGGGGGGGTGGAGAAGTCATTTGGGAGTTGTTCGGACGGGGAGGGGGATAGGGGGAGAGGGAGGACAATTGGAGGTTTGGTCCGGTAAGTTTTGCGATGGGGGGTAGGGGTATAGAATTGGTGTGTTGATGGCGATGGGGCGAGGGAAAAAGATAATTCGGGGGTTGGTTGGAGGGGGGGTATATTGGATGTGGGAAGTGATAGTAAGGATATGGGTGCTCTTTTTAAAAGGAGCTTGTCTATGCAGGAACTGCACGGGTTTAGTAATGAAGTTCTGGTACACACACATAATACTTACTCACACACTCAGTCACGCACTCGCTCGACTCACTCACTCACTCACCTCACTCACTCACTCACTCACTCCACTCACTCACTCAGCTCACCGTCACTTCACTCACACGGCACATACACACACACCACACCACCAACCACACACACACACACACACACACACACCCACACACACGATACAGCACAGCACACCACACACACACCACCACACGACACTCACTCGTTACTCACTCTAACCACTCACTGCACTCCCACACCACTCACTGCACTCACTCACTCCACTCACTCACTCACTGGCACCTCACTCACTCACTTCACTCACTCACTCACTCACACGCACATACACACACAGCCACACCACACCACACACACCACACACACACACACACACACACACACACACACACCACACACACACACACACACACACACACACACACACACACACACACACTCACTCTTACTCACTCTAACTCACTCACTCACTCCCACTCACTCACTCACTCACTCACTCACTCACACACACACACACACACACACACACACACACACACACACACACACACACACACCACACACACACACACACACACACACCACACATGCACAACACATGCACACACACACACACACATACACACACATACACACACACATCACACTCACTCTCACTCACTCACTCACTCACTCACTCACTCACTCACTCACTCACTCACTCACACTCACTCATACTCACTCTAACTCACTCACTCACTCCTTTCCTCACTTCCTTTCCTCCATTACCTAACCCCAACGCTAAAAAGGTATCACAGGGCGGCAACCTGATTGGCTAACACTCATTTGAATGTCACGTCGTTCTTGTTTTATCTCTTTTTTTTTTGGCAAAATTAATTGAAATCATCTTTTAATACGAAGAAAGCGAGTCGGAGGTTGCATCGACCGCGGCGGTTCATGTCAAGAAGAAAGTTTTTGATTTCCGGTTCCCGCCATCTTTTTTTTTCTTTTTCTTGCGCTTCCTGCTCTTTCGCGCCGATTCTCTGATTCTTTTCTTTTCTTTTCTCTTTAGGTTTTCTCGTCTTCTTTCTTTTTGCGTTTTCTGTTCTTTGCACGGTTCTCTGATTCTTTTCTTTTTCTTTTCTTCTTTTTTTT
>NW_020870969.1:141072-143572 GCF_003789085.1 Penaeus vannamei
GCTGTATTGTGCCTTCAAATTGGCGGAAAATATTAGATGGTTCTTTCTGGGTGCGAAAGAAATTTGTTTCGACACTCAACAGTTCTTTTTTTTTTTTTTTTTTTATTTTTGGTTTGTTTTCCTCTTATGGTTTGTTTTTGTCGTATAACCATTGGCGTTGGCGCGGAAACATCGCTAATGTTGTGTGCGTGGCTGTGAGTGTGAGTTGTGTGTGTGTGTGTGTGTGTGTGTGTGTGTGTGTGTGTGTGTGTGTGTGTGTGTGTGTGTGTGTGTGTGGTGTGTGTGTGCGTGTGTGCTGTCTGTGTGTTGTTTGTGTGTGTGTTGTGTGGCAACGAGGAGCATGATAAGAGCCGTGAGAGAGAGACGGAGAAGGGACGAAAGAGAAGATGATACGAAGAGATGGAGAGACGAGAAGATAAGAGAGAGACGGAGAGGAGAGAGAGATCGGAAGACGATCGAGAACGATAGAGAGGAGAGAAGGTGAGGGCGAGGAGAGATGGAGGAGTAGTGTTTGAAAATCTGAAAAAAATCAGTACTTGAAAGATTATTCTTCATGAAGTTATTGCCGTCAGAAATGATATGATTGAGTGCATATCATGACATTTTTCTTTTCCCATTGTTAAGGGAAATATTATGCTGACTGATGACTGGGATGACGTACATAATTTTTTTTTTTTCAAATCATAGAGGATTTGGTAAATAGTAATATACAATTCGTATATTTTCTGTCTATGAATTATATCTAACAAGAATTGACATTTTTCAGTCTTCACAGTGAAAAAAGTATGTACTCTACAGCATCGGATAGATTACACGTACAGAAATACTTTACGTAATTCTATCATCTGGATATTGACAACGAAAAAAATACATGAGCGTGCATTTGACAACTCATTTTTTCCCCATTCCCTGTATTCATCGTGGCCAGAACAAGAAAAAATTGTTATATTCATTGTTCATCGGCGTGATGCTCTGAAGTTGCTTGAATAAACATGAAATTTTACATTATTTTTCAAGAATGGATGTATTTAACTCTCTACACTTCTCTCTTCTCTCTCTTCTCTCTTCTCTTCTCTCTCTCTCTCTCTCTCTCTCTTACTCTACTCTGTCTGTCTCTTTCTCTCTCTCTCTTTTCTCTCTCTTCTCTCCCTCCTCCCTGCCCTCTCTCTCTCTCTCTCTCTCTCTCTCTCTCTCTCTCTCTCTCTCTCTCTCTTTCTCTCTCTCTCTCTCTCTCTCTCTCTCTCTCTCTCTCTCTTTCTCTTTTCTAAAGTTGTTCTTACCTCCACTCCCTTCTCAGACAAATATTTATAGACCTCGACAAAAATGGAGATAAGTCTAACTCGATTTGAATTTAACGGTTTCTCGGATGAAAACAACGGACCCAAAAAACCGTTACATTCAAATGGAGAAATTTTCTTTTTCTTTTTTGGGATTAATGTATTTTAGACCGTAATTTGATTTTTTGTGAAGGCGGTAGAAGGGAAGAATGAAAAGAAAATGGAGGGAAAGAAAAAAGAAATAAAAATAGTGGAATCAAAATAATAGTAAAGTAAAAAGGAAATTTCGACAAAGAGGAAAATGAAATACGAAAATAAAGAAAATGCAAGAACACAAAGAAAAAGAACACACGCGAATCATAAAAAAGAGAAAGACAAAATATAGAGAAGAAAAAGGGAGAGAGAAGAGAGAGAGAGAAGATAGAGAGAGAGAGAGAGAGAGAGAGAGAACGAGAGGAAGAGATAGAGAGAGAAGGAGAGAGAGAGAGAGAGAGAAAGAGGACACAAATCGGAAAAAGGTATATTGACTCTGTATCAGCGAACCAGAATACATTCACGGAGCTTTCCGGTCTCCCTGCTCCGTAATTCAGAAAAAAAATCGGAAAACACTTAGAGAGTTGTTAATGGTTTAACTAACAGAGCATTTCCCCGCATCGACGGCGTCCCTCTTGCTGCCGGTGGCCCCACGCCACCTCCGGAGGGGATGGGGGAAGGGCAAAGATGCATCTGTCGAGAATGACATGGCCGATTGGGAATGGGAATGCCGAGGTCGTGTTTTTTAATTCTGTCACGTGACCGAACCTTGCACTTTTTCTCGTTTTCTTTTCTTCTGTAATCCACCACTTTTCTTGCTCTCTCTCTCTCCTTCTCTCCTATCTCTCGTCTCTCTCTTCTCTCATCTCTCTCTCTCTCATCTCCTCTTCTTTCTTCTCTCTCTATTCTTCCTCTCTCTCTCTCCATCTCTCTCTCTCTCTCTCTCTCTCTCTCTCTCTCCTCTCTCTCCTCTCTCTCTCTTTTCACTCTCTTTATATCAGCCTTCTTCTCTCTCTTCTCTCCTTGCTCTCTGCGTCTCTCTCCTCTCTCTTCTCTCTCTTCCTCTCTCCTCTCTCCCTCTCTCTCTCTCTCTCTCTCTCACTCTCAAACATCAGAGATATTTTTGTTTAGTATCCAAGCATGATATTTCGCCCTTTAAGTTAGAATTTTTTTTCGGGTTTTGTGCTTCT
>NW_020870969.1:158572-166072 GCF_003789085.1 Penaeus vannamei
ATAAAACATATATATATATATATATATATATATATATATATATTATATATTATATATATGTATGTATGTATGTATGTATATTTATATTTCTCTAGCTATACACCTATATATCTGTCTTTCTACCCATCTATCTATTTATATATCTATCCATCAGTTGATATCTCTCTCTCTCTCTCTCTCTCTCTCTCTCTCTCTCTCTCTCTCTTCTCTCTCTCTCTCTCTATATTATATATATATATATATTATATTATATATATATATATATATATGTGTGTGTGTGTGTGTGTGTGTGTGTGTGTGTGTGTGTGTGTGTGTGTGTGTGTGTGTGTGTGTGTGTGTGTGTGTGTGTTTGTGTGTGTGTGTGTGTTCCTATCTATCAATCTACCCATCTATCTACCTATATGTCTATCTGTTTATCACTGTATCTGTTTATCTATTTAGCTATCTGTACACCTATCTATCTCCAAAAGAGCGAGGGCTTAACCACTCCAGTTTAATAGAATCTAGACACGCCCACTTACAAGAGAGAGTACATGTGCTGTAACTGATTCTCCGGGAATTGGTATGGATGGAGGGCGTTTGGCAAGGCGGCAGTATGCATAGGGTGCGTCTGGAGTCTGGGCACGGAGCGGATTTTAAGCCCGGGAATTTCCTGGGAGTGAAAACGGGTGATATAGCCGTCGGGGGTGGGGTGGGGTGGGGGTGGGGTGGGGTGGGTGTTGGGGGATCTGGGAACGATGCGCTGGGGGAAATGTGGTGTATTTGTATGTAGACATGGGTACACGCACGCAAACACTCAAATACGCACACGCATATGCACAAGTACACGCACACACACACATACAGCACGCACATAGAAACACACATACACTCACACCACCTTCCTCACTCCCTCTCCCTCTCCCCCTACTTTTTTATCCCTCCTCTCCTCCTGCAACTTCCCTTGGCATTTCACCTCCTCCTCCTCCTCCTCCTCCTCCTCTCTCCTCTCCTCCTCCCCTCCTCTCTCCCGCTCCCTCCCCCTCCCACCCCACACCACCACCACCACCACCCACCACCACCCCACCACTCACCTCCTCCACCTTCCTCCTCCTCCTCCTCCTACCACCACCACTCCTCCTCTCCTCCTCCTCCTTCCTCCACCACCTCCTCTCTCCCCCTCTCCCTTCCACCTCCTCCTCTCCTCCCTCCTCCTCCTCTCCTCCTCCTCTCCTCCTCCGTCTTCCTCCCTCCTCCTCCTAGCCTCCCCCCCCGCCCCCTCCTCCTCCTCCTCTTCCTCCTTCCTCTCCCGTCCTCTCCTCCTCCCTCCCCCCCCCTGGAAGACTTCGCCGTTCAAACGGCATCAGTGAACAACGTCTTCGAGATACTTTATAACCAGCTCCGGAGTTCCCACGCATCCCCTGAGAGAACTAATTGTGCTGCTGCTCTGCCTTTTTCCCTTTCCTCTCTTCTTCTTTCTTTCTTTCTTTTTATTCTTATTATTTTCTTCTTCTTCTGTACCTTCTTTTTTCTTTTACACTTTCCTTTTCTTCTACACCTTTTTCTTCAACTTTTTATTTCCTTTTTTTTTCTTCTTCGTCGATTTTCTTTCTTTTCCTTAAACTTTTTTCTTTTTCTATTTTATTTGTTTATTTATTAATTTATTGTCGTCTCGTATCCCTTATTTTTTTGTTTTCAGTTCGTTTCTCTCCTTTCTCGTTCCTCTTTCGCTCTTGTAGTTTTCGTTCCCCTTCTGTCTCTTTTCTTACCTCATCTCTCTCCTCTTTCCATTATCCTTTTTCCTTCCTCTAATTCCTTCTCTTTATCTCTTCCCCTTCTTCAGAATTCGCTTGCCTTTGTCTCACTCTTAAATCTCTGTCTCTTTCCTTCTCTCTCTTTTCCCTTTATTCTTCTTCGCCATTATCCTCCCATCCCCTTTTCTCCCCCTCCCCCTATCTCTTTCCTCCTTTTCTCTCTATTTCCTTTATTCTTCTTCCCCATTATCCATTATTCTCCCATCCTTTTCTCTCCCCTTCCCCCTATCTCCTCTCATTTTCCATTCATTTTACCTCCGTTTCCCCTTCCATACCCCCCTCTGTACTCTCCCGCCCTTGCCCCCCCCCCTTCCCACCCTCAGGGAAATAGCGTTGCTCGAAACAGCTTTTAAGTAACGTCAACGCTTTGTCCCTCCTGATGCAAGGAGGGCGTAAGAGGGAGGGAGGGAGGGAGGGAGGGAGAAAGGGAGGAAGGAAAAAGGGAGGGAGGGAGGGAGAAGGGAGGGAGGGAGGGGGATGGGAGGTAAGGGAGGGAGATAAAGGGAAATGGAGGAAGAAAATAAGGGAGGGAGGGAGGGAGGGGGAGGGGGGGAGGAAGGAAGGAAAGGAGGAAGGGAGGAATGAGGGATGAAGGGAGGGAGGGGAGGGGGGGAGGGAAGAAGGAAGGATGGAGTGGGATGGGGGAGGAAGGAAGGAAAGGAGGGAGGGAGGAATGAGGGATGGAGGGGTGATGGGAGGGGATGGGTGGAGGAAGGAAGGAAGGGAGGAGGGGGATGGGGGGAGGAAGGGAGCGAGGGAGGGAAGGGAGGTAGGAGGGAAATAAAGAAGGAAATGAAAGAACAAAAAGAAGGAAGGCAATAACTTGGGTAGAAGGAATAGAAAGAGAAATAAGGAGGAAAAATATGAGATTGAATGAAATAAAGACAGACAGGATAAATTATAGCAATAAGGAATAAATAAGAAGAACAAGAAAGAAAAGGAGAAAGGAGTTGAGTAGGAAGGAAGGAAAAAGGGAGGGGGAGAGTCCGCATATTCATAGCAGTTACTAAAATCCTCGCCCTATTTTTTCCCCTTTTTTTATTATCATTCTCTCCATCTCCCATTTTTCCGTGTATGGTGAACCGCCATTGATTTTGTATTCTATAGAGACGCGCCAGTGTGTATATATAGCTGCCATCCATTGTAGTTTGAGATGGTTTTTCATTCTGGTTTATTCGTGGAAGGAACAATGCACTTGCGACTCGCGGGCGTGCGGGCGTGCGGGCGGGCGGATGGGCGGAAGAGGGGGTGGGTGAAAGGACAGGCGGGCGGATGGGCGGGTGGGCGGGCTCCCTCCTCCCTTCCTCTCCCTCCCTCCCTTCTCTCCTCCCTCCTCCTTCTCCTCCCTCCCTCACTCCCATCCTTCCTTCCTCCTCCCTCCCTCTCTTTTCACTTATAATATATAATATAATTGCCTTTAAATTTTAGTAATAAATTATAATGACTAATATCGATGAGGATAGAGTCTGTTTCACTTCTCCCAGCTTCTCTCGGTTCAAGTTGGGTTGGGTTGGGTTGGTTTAGGTTGGTTGGTTAGGTTCGGTTGTGTTGCGATGGGTTGGTTGGGTCAGGTTAGGTTGGGTTGGATTGGGTTAGGTTATATGGGTTTGATTAGATTGGGTTGGGTTGAGTTGGGTTAGAGACAGATTTGAAGAGGAAGTAATAGACGATGTCAGAAGAATAGTAGAAATAAAAAATGTATAAAAAACGGCGGGCGGATGGGCGGGTGGGCGGGTTTACATGTGGCGTACTTAGGATGGCGACTCTTTTGTTCGGATTTTGGTATACTTCTGAAGACCGTTTTTGTGGGGTTATTTTTCGTATCTTTGTAGTGATTTCGCTTTGGTGAATATTTTTTTGCCTATAATTTTTTTTCTTTTCTTTTCTTTTGTATATTTTTAGTTACTTATATGACTAGAGCAAAGCTGATAATGTGATGGTGATAATAATGTCGGTGATAATGTTGGTGATGATTATTATGATGACGGTAATAATGACAATGATGGTGATGGTGATGATGATCATGACGAAGATAATGATGATAATGACAATGACGATTATGATGATGATGGTGATGATGACGAAGATGATGATGAAAATAATGATGATAACAATGACGATGATGACGATGATGACGAAGATGATGATGATGTGATGATAGTGTTGATGCTGACAATCATGCAGAACTGAGTTCAACATGCAGAGAGATGACGAGATAATTGGTACATTATTAGATGAAAACAGTAGTTGGATTCATTAGCAGACGAACAAATAGAATGAAAAGGGATAAACTGCAGATGAATCCATGAATTATAAAACAATTACGGGTAAATCATCAAACTCTAAATCGATAAATAATTTGATAACTGGTGAAAGAATTTGATTAGCGAGCCATCAACAGCTCCCACGCCCTTCCCTTCACCCCCCTCCCTCCCAGCCCTCCTTTTCTCCATCCGCCCCCCCCTCATTCCCTCTCTCCCTCCCTCCCTCCAGCCCCTCCTTTTCTCCATCAAGTCTCCCCTCCTCCCCTCTCTCCCTTCCTTCCTTCCTTCCCTCCAGTCCCTCCTTTCCTTCATCAAGCCTACCCCCTCCTCCTCTCTCTCCCTCCCAGCCCCCCTCCTTTCCCTCCCTCCCCTTGCCTCCCTACTCAGCCCCTCCTTTTCTCCATTCAGCCCCCCTTTTCCCTCTCTCCCTCCTTCCCTCCCTCCCCCTTGCCTTCCCTCTCAGCTCCTCATTTTCTCCATGCACCCCTCCACCTCCCACCTCTCTCTTTCTCTGTTTCTCCCTCTTTCTCTCCTTCTCCCTCTCTCCCTCTCTCTCCCCCTGTCTCCCTCCGTCTCTCTCCTATATCTCTCTCTCTCTCTCCCTCTCCCTGTCTCCCTCTCTCTCTCCGCTGTATCCCTCTCCCCTCTCCTCCTCTCTCCTTCTCTCTCTCTCTCTCTCTCTCTCTCTCTCTCTCTCTCTCTCTCTCTCTCTCTCTCTCTCTCTCTCTCTCTCTCTCTCTCTCTCTCTCTCTCTCTCTCTCTCTCTCTCTCTCTCTCTCCTCTCTCTCCCCTCTCCCTCTCCCTCTCCCCCTGTCTCCCTCTCTCTCTCCTCCTGTCTCCCTCTCCCTCTCCTCCGTCTCTCTCCTTCTATCTCTCTCTCTCTCTCTCTCTCTCTCTCTCCCTCTCCCCCTGTCTCCCTCTCTCTCTCCTCCTATCTCCCTCTCCCCTCCCCCTGTCTCCCTCCGTCTCTCTCCTTCTATATCCCTCTCTTTCTCTCTCTCTCCCTCTCCCCCTGTCTCCCTCTCTCTCTCTCCCTATCTTTCTCTCCCTCTCCCCCCTCTCCCTCCTTCTCCCTCTCTTTCCATTCTCTCTCTCTCTCCCTCTCCCCTGTCTCCCTCTCTCTCTCCCTTCTCCCTCTCTCTCCTCCTATTAACCCTCTCTCTCTCCTTCTATCTCTCTCTCTTTCCCATTCTCTCTCTCTCCCTCTCCCTCTCCCCCTGTCTCCCCCTCTCTCTCACGTAACACACACAACTATCGATCTGTTTACAAGTACGCCTCTTCCGGGAAGAACGGTTGTGGTTATTGTTGAATATAAAAAGAGGAAGGTAGGAGATAGATTTGAAGAGGAAGTAGTAGACGATGGCAGAAGAAGAATAGAAATAAAAGAGGTATATAAAGAAAATGTAAGAGGCAAAATATATAAATGATATTGTGAAATAAATCGATAATAAATGAATTGCATATAGCAGTACAATTGTGATATAAAAATGTGAGGCAAAATAAATACATGAATGATATAATGAAAGAAATCAATAGATAATCAATGAATTACATGTTACAAAACAGAATAATGATGCGTGGAACAATCACTCGACAAAAACTGCTTTAAGAAAAGGAGATAGTGAAATGTGGCGCACAACCCCGTAGGTTATTTGTCAGTCGTTAACCTCTCTCTCCCAGTCGCCTCTCCAATACGGGGAATTCCCCGAGAAGACAGACATTTGGGTTGACATAGTTAGATCTCGTTGGGAGCCTTCGATTTTTTCTTTTTTCTTTCCTTGGCGACCTTTTTTTCCCTATAATTTCTCTTTTTCTCTCTTAATTATCTCGTTTTTCTTTTCCCTTTTCTCTGTGGGTTCTCGTTCTTTCACTCTCTCACACTCCTTCCTCCCTTCCTTCCTTCCCTCCCTTCTTCACCTCCCTCCCTCTCCCTCTCTCCCTCACTCCCATCCTTCCTTCCTCTCTCCCTCCCTTCTTTCCTCCCTCTCTCTCTCTCTTCCTCCCTCCTCCTCCTCCCTCCCTCCCCTCCTTCCTTCCTCCCCCTCCCTCCATCCTCCCTCACTCCATCCTTCCCTCCCTTTTCTTCCCCTCCCTCTCTCTCTTCCTCCCTTCCTCCCTCCCTCCTTCCCCCCCTCTTCCTCCATCCCTCCCTCACTCTCATCCTTCCTCCCTCCCTTCTTTCCTCCCTCTCTCTCTTTCCGTCCGTCCCTCCCTCCCTCCCTCCCTCCCTCTCTCCCCTTTCCTCCCTCCCTCTCTCCCTTCCTCCCACCCTCACGTATCCATATAATTTCAAACATTTACGAAAAGGTCATTTTAGATAATTCACAAACCTATTGATCTCTTATGATACGTTAGATTTTTAAGTATATACAGCATAGACTTAAAAGTTTCATTTCTTCTACCTGTCTTCAAGATAATAGGCTATTGAAGCTTAGAAAAGATTAATTGGATATGAATATTATGCAGATTCGTCGATTTTAGAAGAAAAAGTATTAAGAATAGTATCGATGTGGGTAGAGTTTGTTCAACTTCTCCCAGCTTCTCTCGGTTCAAGTTGGGTTGGGTTGGGTTGGTTCAGGTTGGTTGGGTTAGGTTCGGTTGTGTTGCGATGGGTTGGTTGGGTCAGGTTAGGTTGGGTTAGATTGGGTTAGGTTGATATGGGTTTGATTAGATTGGGTTGGTTTGGGTTAGATTAAATTGAATTGTGTTGGGTTTCGGTGGGTTGGGCTGGTTTGGGTCAGATTAGGTTGGGTTAAGTTAGATTAGGTTTAGGTTAGGTTAGGAAAGGAAAGTTGGAACTAGTGACGCTATATATATATATATATATATATATATATATATATATATATATATATATATATATATTATATATATATATATATATATATATATATATATTAATATATATATATATATATATATATATATATATATTTTATTATTTATTTATTTATTTATTTATTTATATATTCTATTCGCACTCAGTTTATCGTGGAAATAGATCTTTCGTAAGATTATCATATTTCTAGTTGGCCGTATTTGGACGATAAAAGGTTACGTACGCAATTAAATTACCTGTTAGGCTTATTTAACTTAAAACAACACAGAAGCTAAAATTTTCATAGTATTTTTTCTCTCTTTTTTGTATGTTTCTCTCCTTCGCCGTCCCTTTTTGGTTCATTCTCTTCAATATCACTTTACTTTATCAGTCTTTGTCTTCTTACTTCTCACATTCCACTATTTTTTTTTCTTCATTTCCGGCATCATCTTTTCTTATTTTTTTCCCTCTCGACCTTTTTCTGTCCTTTTTTAACCAGCTTTCCGTTTAAACATGCTTTGTATTCTGAAATTAAGTTGTACGGTCAGCTCGGGCGAGTCACAAACGGTTTTGTATATATATATTTTTAATGTATATGTATTTCTGTATTGTAGCCCCCCTCCCT
>NW_020870969.1:184484-186984 GCF_003789085.1 Penaeus vannamei
TATATATATATTATATATATATATATGTGTGTGTGTGTGTGTGTGTGTGTGTGTGTGTGTGTGTGTGTGTGTGTGTGTGTGTGTGTGTGTGTGTGTGTGTGTGTATGTATGTATGTATGTATGTATATGTATATATATAGACCCAGTAACACAGTATTTTTCTCTTTCCGCCTCGTATCAACTTTCATCATTACTTAATTACCTTCATTACTGATCTTTATATATATCACATTATTTCTGTCCTTTTTTTATCACTCATTTCCTATTGCTAGTAATTCCTTTCGTTTTATTGATGATTTTGATGGAAATGATGATAAAGCATAATTTTCCGGTTCTGCTAAACATTATGAGCCAATTAGTCAGTACAGACATAATGCAATTAAGCGGTACAATACACGGAATGAAATATGTTGATTAGAAAATATCAGAATTCTTTGCCATTGATGAGAGTACAGTTAACTTTTAGAGGAGACTTTCAACCATTTCATTAGGAAAATTCGATTAGAATGAATGAAATTGCGTTATGAAACCTTGTCTGTCCCTATGCCAATCATATCAGTTTAGTATGATCTCTCTCTCTCTCTCTCTCTCTTCTTTTTTTCTTTCTCTATCTCTCTTTCTCTCTTGTCTTATTTTCTCCTCTCTCTCTTTTTATTTTCCTCTCTCTCTCACTCTTTCTCTTTTTTCTCTCTTTCTCTTTTCCTTTTATTTTCTCTCTATTTTCCATTCTCTTCTTTTTCTCTTCTCTTTTCTTTCTCTCTTTCTTGTCTTCTCGTCTCACCTCTCTTCTTCTTGTTTATCTTCTCTCTCTCTCTCTCTCGTGAATTCTTTTATTCTTTGATTGCTTGTCAACCGTTAATTAAATGTCAGGACACAGTCGCCACAGCTCACAATAGGGGCGTCAGTGGCTGGAGGAACATGGGGGGAGGGGGGCGGGCGGACGGCGGGGGTGCAAGACGCTGGGAGATTGCAGTGTCTCTTGCTCTCTCTTCGCCTTTTTCCATTTTAACTTATTTCATTTTCAAGTGGAATGTAAATGTAAAATAGAAAATATGGTTGTGAAAAGACTACGAATTCAACGTTGACAAACACCCCCCCCCCCGCCCCACACACACACAAATCCCCCCCCACACACACACATAACCACCCCATTACCACTCCCCCCCTCACCCTCACCCCCACACACATCCCTAAACAGACAAACGCGCAAATTGCAAATATGCATACAAATATAGCAATATATCAAACATATCTATCAAATATACCATTCCACGAGACTGGGGAGCGAGAGAGAGAGAGAGAACGATGCTGCCACCAAACCACCATCCATCGACCAGGTTCCGTTGTAATAAAATTGTAGTCATTACTGCACGTTTTCAATAACAGGTGGACTCGACTCGACAGGGAGACAGCGGACCCGGGACTAAGTGCATTTAACAGCTGGATGAAAAGTTGGATGAGAGCTTGATCAAGGGGGGAGGGGATGGAATGAGGAAGGGAGAGAAAGAATGGGGGATAGGGATAGGAATGGATGTTTTTAGGAAGGTGAAAGAGAGAAGAGTGGAAGGATAGGAAAGCGTGAAGGAATGGATATTTAGGGGAGGTATTTAAAAGGAAGAAAAAGGATGAGGGGAAGGGATAGAAATGAATGAGAAAATGGATGTATTTTCAGAGAGAGAGAGAGAGAGAGAGGTGAAAGTATATTAAAGAGGTAGGGAATGAAAATTTAGGGGAAGTATTTAAAAGGAAGAGAAAGAATGGGAAAGGGATAGAAATGAATGAGGGAATATTTTTTTTAGGGAGAGAGAGAAGGTGAAAAGGATATTAAAGAGGTAAGGAATGGAAATTTAGGGGAGGTATTTAAAAGGGAGAGGAAGAAGGGGGAGGGAGGAGGGATGTTTTTTTTAGAGAGAGAGAAGGTGAAAGGATATTAATGAGTTAAGGAATGAAAATTTAGGAGAATTATTTAAAAGGGAGAAGAAGAATTGGGGGGATAGAAATGAATGAGGAAATGGATGTTTTTTAGGGAGAGAGAGAAGAGAAAAGGTGAAAGGATATTAAAGAGTAAAGGAATGAATATTTAGGGGAGGGATATAAAAGGGAGAGAAACAATGGGGAAAGGATAGGAATGAACAAGAGAATGGATGTTTTTAAGGAAGAGAGAAATAGAAATGATAGGGAAGATTAAAGGGATGAAAATTATGAGGGATTATTTTAGGAAGAAAAGAGAAAGGAAAAGAAAAAATTTTACAGGAAGATTTTTTTTACAGAATTAAAAGAGCGACGTTAAGGAGAGAAAGGAGAAAGGATAAGAAAAGCAAAAGAATGAAGATTAAAGGGGAAGATCTTAGAGAAAGAAGGACAAAGGACATAATAATTAGTAATAAGGAGAGGAAGAAAGAGAAATGGTTGAGAAACTGTATAAGAATTTAGGAAGTGTATTAGGAAGGAGAATAGGATGGAAAGCATAAAAAGATATTTAGAAAAGGAATATTAGACT
>NW_020870969.1:191984-201984 GCF_003789085.1 Penaeus vannamei
CTGTCCAAGAAAAAAAGGAGGAAAAACAGTCACATCATTTAAAGGTAATGATGACGAGCTCGCTGCCATTAAAGTCAAGATTCGAGGGATATAATGATGTCCGAGTCCCCCCTCCCCCTCCTCCCCTTCTCCCTCCCCCCCACCACCCTCACCCTCCTCCCCCCTTCCACCACCCCATCACCCTCACCCTCTTCCCCCCCCTTCCACCACCCCCTCCCTTCCTCCCCCTTCCACCACCCCCTCACCCTCCACCCCCGATTGCGACAAGCCTTCTGCCTGATGAGCAATATGTCAATCTGCAATTGGCCAAATCAACCGTATCTCACGACGGCTCAACGTGCTCTGCAACCGTGCAAGCAGGTCTCCATTTTCCACCTGCAACCTCCTCGGTGTTGTGAATTATTAGATGTTGAAACCTGTCCGTTGCATGTTGTTGACGATGCGCCGGGAGGGAAGGTGAGTGCGTTGCAAACAGCGAGGCATAAGTGTCGGGGTTGTTTCTCGCTGCAACGCGGGGCAGGGGAGAGGGTGGGAGGGGGGTGCGAAGGAAAAAGGAGGAGAGAGAGAGAGGATAAAAGAGATGGGGTGAGGGAAGTGAGTGGGGAAGGGAAAGGGAAGAGAGAGAGGGAGAGAGAGGATAGAAGAGGTGGGAAGAGAGAAAGAGAGAAAGAGGATAGAAGAGGTGGGAGAGAGAGAGAGAGAGAGAGAGAGAGAGAGAGAGAGAGAGAGAGAGAGAGAGAGAGAGAGAGAGAGTAGAGAAGGGAGGGAGAGAGAGAGAGAGACGAGGCAAGAAGGAATGTGGGGGGGGGGGGTAGGAGATGTACTGTACACAAGGGAAAAGAAAAAAATAGGTATACCTATTAGGATTTATTTAGGGTAAGGGGGATTTTAGGGGGTTAAGGGGATTTTAGGGGGTAAGGGGATTTTAGGGGTAGGGGGGGAGAGGAGAGGTAGCAGATGTGACCCCCGGCGAAAGTTTAAATCCACGGGCGCTGCGTCGGGTCAAGCTCCAAGCACTAATGCAGCCAATAGGTCACGTTCCCAAGTGAGGATGCCTCGTTTCAACTCTCGCTCCCCCCCCCCATCCCCCACTCCATCCGCCAGCCCTTCTCGTCTCTTCATCTCTTTCTCTCTCTTTCTCTTTCTCTTTCTCTTTCTCTCTTTCTCTCTTTCTTCTCTCTCTCTCTCTCTCTCCTCTCTCTCTTCTCTCTCTTTCTCTCTCTCTCGTCTCTCTCTCTCTCTCTCTCTTCTCTCTCTTCTCTCTCTCTCTCTCTCTCTCTCTCTCTCTCTTCTCTCTCTCTCTCTCTCTCTCTCTCTCTCTCTCTCTCTCTCTCTCTCTCTCTCTTTCTCTTTCTCTTTCTCTTTCTCTTTCTCTCTCTTCTCTCTTCTCTCTCTTTTCTCTCTTTCTCTCCCTCTCTCGCTCTCAATCCTTAAATCCATCCTCTTATCTTCCCATTTTTCAAATTTATTATACGTAAACTTATTGCGTCTCCGTTATCCTCATCCTCTTCTCCCTCATTTTCTATTCTCTTTCCCTTCCACGCCTTTCTTCCTCATTCTCTCTTTATTTCACCTCTCACCCTTTCGTACTTATTTCATCTCTCCTCCTTTCTTCCCTCTCTCTCTCCGTTTCCTTTTCATCTTGTTTCCTTTATTCCCTTTCTTGACTCTTCCTCTCCTCCTCCTCCTCCTCCCCCAATTCTCTCTCCGTATCGGTCTCTCTCTCTTCCCTCCCCCTCCATCTCCTCCTCTCTCCTTCCTCTCCCCCCTCCTCTCCCTACTCCCTCTCCCTCCCCTTCCCCCAATCCCTCTCCTCCCCTCCCCCACTCTCTCTCCTCACATCCCCCACTCCCTCTCTCTCCTCCTCCCCCACACATCCTACTTCCCTCCCTCCTCCTCCTCCTTCTCTCTCCTCCTCCTCCTCCTCCTCCTCCCTCCTCCTCCTCCTCCTCCTTCCTCCTCCTCCTCCTCCTCCTCCTCCTATTCTCCCCCCTCTTCCTTCCCCTTCATCCGCCATTTGCTTTCACACCGTCCCAAAACCATCACGAGTGCGGGTCTCCCTTATCTTATCTGAAGGGAAACGTGACACAATATCCTAGCTGGAAACTTTTCAGGATGAAATGGCGCCTGACGTTTGGGACTTCGGGGGGGGGGAAGGGGGTGGGGAGGAATGGTTCGTCTGATGGGAACTTTGGGGATGGAAAGAGGGAGGGAGAGAGGGAAAGGGGGGAGGGATGGTCCGTCTGAAAGGGGATTTCGGGGGAGAAGGAAGGGGAAAGGAGGAATGTAGGGAGGAACGGTTGTCTGAAGGGGTTTTCTGGTTCGGGAGGAGAGGGGGGGCGCGGGGGGGGGCTCACGGGGAAATACGCGAACAGAACGCCATAAGCAGAGGGGGGGTGGGGGTACTTACACACGAGTACACGATCATGGACGTAAAAATGAAAGACGTACATGAACACGTACACAGGCATAAATGCAGACACGACGGTAAACAAGGACACAGATGAGAACGCTAACACGAACACGCACACTTACGTACATGTACATGTATACGTACACTCGTAAATGTCCACGTACACATAAACACATACATACTGCCATACACGCACACATGCAAATATAAATAAACAAGCACATACACACACAAATTCGCGAATATATTACAAGTATAAGATTTACAAAATACACAATAACACTGATAAAGACGAATGATAAAACAGATCAGAATGAATAGCAAAAAGAATAAACGAATGAAAGGATAGATAAATAAATTTATAAATAAATAGACATAGGTAGATAGATGAATTAATGAATAGACAGATAGATGAATAAGTGAATAAATTAATAGATAAATAGACAGGTGAATAGATGATGAATAGACAAATAGATGAATAGATGAATAAATTAATTGACAGATAGATTAATTAATTAATTAATAGATAGATAGATAGATAGATAAATAGACATAGATAGACAGATGAATAAGTGAATAGACAAATAGATAGACAGATGAATAAATGAATTGACAAATAGATAGACAGATGAATAAATGAATAGACAAAGAGATAGATGAATAAATCAATAGACAAATGAAAAATAAATGACTAAATAGATAAATAGATGATTAAATTAATAGACAAATAGATAGATAGGCAGATGACTAGATGAATAGATAGATGAATAGGCAAGGAGATAAATAGTTGAGTAAATGAATAGTCAAATAGATAAACAGATGAATAGACAGATAGACAGATAAATAGACGAATAGATAGATAAATGAAAATTGCCCCCCTCCCCCAACAAAGACTGAAAACGAAGCGAACGCGAGCGTGAGGAGCAAAACTGGCTTCAGATTACTCCTCGGGCTCGGGGGGGGGGGGGTGGGGGGGGGGGGGGGGGGGGTCTTTCCGACGCGAGGAGAAAAAAAAAGGAAAAAGAAAAAGAGTGGCAGTCATGTAAGCCCAAAAAGGATAATGGAACCGGAGTGAATCATGGGGTTAAGAGGCGGATAGGAGGGAGGGAGGGAGGGAGGGAAAGGGGAGGAAGGAGGGGAAGTGGGTGGGAGGAAGGGAGGAGGGAAAGTAGATAGGAGGGAGGAGGGAGGGAGGAAAAGTGGTTTGGAGGGAGGGAGGGAGAGAAGTAGGGAAAGTGGGTGGGAGGGAGGGAGGAAAGTAGATGGGAGGGAGGAGGGATGGAGAGAGGAGGGAGGAAAAGTGGTTAGGAAGGAGGGAGGGAAAGTGGGTGGGAGGGAGAGAACGTGGATAGGAGCGAGGGAGGAAAGTCAAGTGGGTAGGAGAGAGGGAGAGGAGAAGGGAGATAGGAGAGGATGGAGAAAGGTGAGAGAGAGAGAGAGAGAGAGAGAGAGCAAGAGAAAAGAGAACGAGAGCGAGAGCCCCGTAGCAAGAGGAGGAGAAGGGCGAGTAGCAGCCATAGCAACAGGAGGCGTAAGAGGAGGAGCGTCCGTAAACAAGCAGCCGAAGCCATGATCACACGCCTTCGAACGCCGGCGGGACGAGCGCTGCGTTGGGAAGCTCTGCCGGGTCGCTGTGGGGGGCGGGGGGGTTGTGTGTGTGTGTGTGTGTGTGTGTGTGTGTGTGTGTGTGTGTGTGTGTGTGTGTGTGTGTGTGTGTGTGTGGTGTGTGTGTGTGTGTGTGTGTGTGTGTGTCGTGTGTGTGTGTTGTGTGTGTCTGTCTGTCTGTCTGTCTGTCTGTCTGTCTGTCTGTCTGTCTCTATCTATCTATCTGTGTGTATGACTGTCCCTCAAACGACAGAAATACAACAAGTCTCTCTCTATCTTTCTCCCTCTTACGACAAAAATACAACACATCTCTCCATCTTTCTCCCTCATACGACAGGAATATCATAAATTTCTCCATCTTTCTCCCCCATACGACAGAAATACAAGAAATCTCTCCCTATCTTTCTCCCTCATACGACATAATTACAACAAATATCTCTCCATCTTTCTTCCTCAAACGACAGAAATACAACAAATTTTTCCATCTTCCTCCCCCATGCGACAGAAATACAACAAATCTCTCTCTATCTTTCTCCCTCATTCAACAGAAATCTCTCTCTATCTTTCTTCCTCATGCAACATAAATACAACAAATCTCTCTATCCTTCTCCCTCATTCGACAGAAATCTCTCTCTATTTTCTCCCTCATACAACAGAAATACAACAAATCTCCCTCCATCTTCCTCCCTCAAAAGACAGAAATATCATAAATTTCTACAAGCGGAGAAAGATCGCAGCGCAGGATTTATCTCCTGGATTTTTGCTTGTCAGATTACACGCGTGAGTGAGCGCGAAGGTGGAAGATGCTTCTGTACGTATGAGTAGATAGGCAACAACGCGAGATGTGTTGGCTCTGGTTCCCCTGTTTCTGTGTCTGTTTCTGGTTTTCTTTCTCTCTATCTGTCGTTTTTCTTTCTCGTTTTCTTTTTCTTTCTTTATCTTTCTCTTTTTTCTTTCTTTGTCTCTATCTTTCTTTCTTTTTTTCTTTCTTTTCTTCTTTCTTTCTTTCTTTCTTTCTTCTCTCTCTCTCTCTCTCTCTCTCTCTCTCTCTCTCTCTCTCTCTCTCTCTCTCTCTCTCTCTCTCTCTCTCTCTCTCTCTCTCTCTCTCTCTCTCTCTCTCTCTCTCTCTCTCTCTCTCTCTCTCTTCTCTCTCTCTCTCTCTCTCTCTCTCTCTCTCTCTCTCTCTCTCTCTCTCTCTCTCTCTCTCTCTCTCTCTCTCTCTCCTCTCCCTCCTCCCTCCCTCCCTCCTCTCCTCCCTCCTCTCTCCTTCTCCTTCTCCTTCTTCTCCCTCTCTCCCTCTCCCTCTTCCTCTCCCTCTCCCTCTCCTCTCCCTCTCCTCTCCCTCCCCCTCTCCCTCCCCCCCCCCCTCTCTCTCTCTCTCTCTCTCTCTCTCTCTCTCTCTCTCTCTCTCTTCTCTCTCTCTCTCTCTCTCTCTCTCTCTCTCTCTCTCTCTCTCTCTCTCTCCTCTCTCTCTCTCCCCTCTCTCTTCTCTCTCTTCCTCTCTCTCTCTCCCTTCTCTCTCTCTTTCCTTCCTCTCTCTCTCGTCTTTCCCTTCCTCCCTCTCCCTCTCTCCCCATCTCTCCTCACCCTCCCTCCTCACCATTCCTCGTCCCTCCCTCCTTTCCCCCCCCCCTCCCGTTGACGTATTCGGCGAATGCTAATTGAGTGAGAAGATTGTGTTTCATTTGGTGATTATGTGGTCGTTAAGGGCAATGATGTTGTGCATGAGAAGGTTACGAGAGGAGGCTAGGGGGAGGGAGGGGAATGGAGGGGTGGGGAGGGAGAGGAGAGGTGGACTAGGGGACGGGAGGAGGGAGGGGGAGGGTGGGGGAAGAGAGGAGGGAAGGTTGACGGGGAGGAGGGAATGGAGGGGGTGGGAGGAGAGTAGAGGAGGACTAGGGACGGGAGGAGGGAAGGGGAGGATGGGAAGGAGAGTAGAGGAAGAGGGAAGGAGAGGAGAAGGAGGGAGGACTAGGGGACGGAGGGGAGGGGAGGATGGGAAGATAGTAGAGGGGAGGAGGAGAGGAGGGAAGGAGAGGGAGAAGGAGGAGAGGAGAGGAGGGAGAGTTGAGGAGGACTAGGGGTCGGGAGGAGGGTAGGAGGGTGGCGGAAGAGAGGAGGTTAGGTTGACGAGGAGAGGACAGGGGTCGGGGGGGGGGGGGGAGGGATGGGAAGGAGAGTGGAGTAGGAGAGGGAGGGGAGAAGGGAGGCAGAATAGAGTAAGAGGAAGAGAAGGGAGGACAGGGGAAACGAAAACGGAAAGAAAGAAAACAAGGAAGGGAACGAAAAAAAAAAAATAAAGAAGAACGTAAAGAACAATCTAGAGAAGAAAAGAAGAAAGAGAAAAGGTTAATGAGGAAGAGGATAGTGAGAGAACAACTAGTGAGTAGGACGTAAACGTTGAGAAGAGAGAAAATAAAGAAATTGATAAAGGGTTAGTGAGGGAGGATAGTGAAGAGAATAACGTTGGTAGTAGGAGTAGAAAGATAAACGTTGAGAAAAGAGAGAACAAGCGCGAGTAGAATAGGAGAAGGAAGGGCGAGTGGAAAAGAAGAGAGAGGGAAAAAATGAATAGAGATTGATAAAAGAAAGAGAAGAGGGTATGGGAGGAAAGGGGAAAAGAAGTATATAGAGGAAAACGAGCAAGGTGGATAAGAGAAGGAATAATGAGTTGCCAAAGCGAAAGGAGAGATAAAGAAACGAAGAGATGGTACATTAGGAAAGGAAAGAGAAGGTGAGAGGGGAGAGAAAGATGAGAAAAATGGGGGAACTGGGGAAAGGGATTAAAGGGGAAAGTGCGGGAGGAGAGAGGGGTACGGAAGAGTGAAAGGAGAGAGAGAAACGGGAGGATGGGAGAGGAGAGAGAGAAACGAGAGAGAGAGGAGAGGGAGCAGGAGAGTAGGAAGAGAGAGAAGAACGAGAGATAGGAGACGGGAGAGGGGAACGGGAAAGTGAGAGGAGAGAGAGAAACTGAAGAATAGGAGAGGAGAGAGAGAAATGGGGAGATGGGAAAGGAGAGAGAGAGAAACGGGATAATAGGAGAGAAGAGGGTAGCAGGAGAGTAGGAAGAGAGAGAAGAACGAGAGATGGGAGAGGGAGAGGTGAACGGGAGAGTGAAAGGAGAGAGAGAAACGAGAGGATGGGAGAGGAGAGGGGAGCGGGAGAGCAAGAAAAGAGAGAAGAACGAGAGATAGGAGAGGGAGAGAGAAACGGGGAGATGGGAGAGGAGAGAGAGAAACTGAAGAATAGGAGAGGAGAGAGAGAAACGGGGAGATGGGACAGGAGAGAGAGATAAACGGGATAATGGGAGAGGAGAGGGAAGCAGGAGAGTAGGAAGAGAGAAGAACGAGAGATAGGAGAGGGAGAGGTGAACGGGAGAGTGAGAGGAGAGAGAGAAACTAAAGAATAGGAGAGGAGAGAGAGAAACGGGGAGATGGGAGAGGAGAGAGAGAGAAACAGGATAATGGGAGAGAAGAGGGAAGCAGGAGAGTAGAAAGAGAGAGAAAAACGAGAGATAGGAGAGGGAGAGGTGAACGGGAGAGTGAGAGGAGAGAGAGAAACTGAAGAATAGGAGAGGAGAGAGAGATAACGGGATAGAGGAGGGAAGCAGGAGAGTAGAAAGAGAGAGAAGAACGAGAGATGTGAGACGGGAGAGGGGAAGGGGCATCGAAGTTGTCTAATACTCTAAAAGTTTTGGGAGAAACAGCGCCAGCACTGGGGTCCTTGTATCACATTTTCGAATAACTCGCAACTAGTCGAAGGTTTGGGAGCTTGCCAGGCGTCCACTCCGTCTGTCTGTCTGTCTGTCTGTCTGTCTGTCTAGATCTTTGTCTCTTTGTCACTGTCTGTCTGTCCGTCTCCGTCTTTTTCTCTGTGTCACTCTCTGTCTATCTGTCTTCTTTTTTTCTGTTTCACTCTCTGTCTGTCTCCATCTTTGTCTTTTGTCACTTCTGTCTGTTCTGTCTCTGTCTGTCTCCATCTTTGTCTCTTTGTCACAGTCTGTCTGTCTGTCTCCGTCTTTTTCTCTGTGTCACTCTCCGTCTGTGTCTCTGTCTGTCTAAATCTTTGTCTCCTTGTCACTGTCTGTCTGTCTGTCTCCTTTTTTTCTCTGTGTCACTCTGTCTGTCTGTCTGTCTGTCTAAATCTTTGTCTCTTTGTCACTGTCTGTCTGTCTGTCTCCATCTTTGTCTCTTTTTCACTCTATCTGTGTGTCTGTCTATCTTCATTGTCGTGTCTTTGCCACTGTTTGTCTCTATCAACCCATCTTTATCTTTTTGTCACGGTTTGTCTGCCTTTGTCTATCTTTATCACTGTCTATCTGTATTTGTCACTTTATCTTTATTTATTTATTTATTTATATATTTATTGTCACTGTATCTGTATCTGTGTCACTTTGTTACTATCTTCCTGTCTTTGTCTCTGTCACTGTCTCCCGGTCTTTCTCTCTGCCTCCCTCCCCCCTCCTTCTCTCTCTCTCTCTCTCTCTCTCTCTCTCTCTCTCTCTCTGTGTGTGGTGTGTTGTGTGTTGTGTGTGTGTGTGTGTGTGTGTGTGTGTGTGTGTGTGTGTGTGTGTGTGTGTGTGTGTGTGTGTCCCTATTTCCTACCCATTTCTTGATTTTGTCACAAGTGTAACAATAAAGGAAATGATGGATATCGACATAAATCAATAAAATCACCCCTTTACACTCTAAAGACATCCTCACGCCTTCCTTCCTTCCTCCTCCTCTCCTTCTTTTCCCGTTCTCCCCGTCCTCCCTTCCTTCTGCCTCCATCCTCTCTTCATCCTTTCCTCACTTTCTTTTGTCCCTCCCCTCCCTCCTCCTTCCATCCTACCCCACTTACTTCCTCCCTCTTCCTCTCCCCTCCTCCCCTTCCCCTCCCTCCCCCCCCGTCCTCTCCCTTCCTCTCATCTCCTCCTTGCTCCTTCCTCCATCCTCCTATCCCCCACCTCCCCTCCCTCCCTCCCATTTCCCTTCCCTCCATCCTCCTTCCTTCTCCCTCCCCTCCCTCCCTCCCTCCTCCCTTCCTCCCTCCCACCCCTCCCTCCTCCCCCTCCTCCCATCCTCCCTTTCCATCCCTCCCTCCCTCCCACCCCCTCCCTCCCTCCTTCATTCCCCTCCCCCCTCCCCCTCCCCCATCCTCCCATCCCCCCTCCCCCTCCTCCCTCCCTCCCTCCTCTCCTCCTCCCACCTCCCCATCCTTCCTCCCATCCCCCTCCTCCCTCCCTCCCCCTCCCTCCCTCTCCTCCTCCCTCCTCCCATCCCACACCTCCCTTCCTTCCTCCCATCCTCTCCCTCCCTCCCTCCGCCCATTTTCCTCCGTAAAATATACGAACTCAGACAGCCAAGATGGCGTCTTGAAAGTTATCCGAACCGTGCCGCTTTACAGGCAACAACAGCGATGCGTTATTCTGACCGTATAATAATTCCTCGACGGCGAATATGGCTTTTGGGGAATTATTTTAACGGTGTGGGAATTTATTTTTTTCACTTGATATCTCTTTCCCACAATTTTCCCTTTTCTGTGTCTGTGTCGTCAGCTTTAGCAATGTTGAAAATAAATGAAAAAAGAAATCACCGCTATTGATGTTATTTATGTGTCGTTTCTATATGTGTGGCGTGGTTGTGTTTGGTTGTTTGTTTATTTGTTGATTATTCTGCAAAAACTTTTTTGGATATTTTTTTTTCGGAGAATCACGATGTTGTTTATGAGATCTTGTTGTTTTAACAAATCTGGTTGTCTTTTTTTGTTAATTAATAAGACAAAACGCACTTTTTTTTCTCCTCACTGCTAAAATAATCTGTTTTTGTTTGTTTGTTGTGCACCATAATTATCCATTATTTCTTACCCGTCACTAATTTCGTCCCTTTTTTCTCTCTCCTTTCCTTTCTCTACGACGCCTACGCCCATCCTGAACGGCCGCCCACCTTCGCAACGCCGCCCACCTACGCCCGCAACAGGAGCGTGTCCCCGGCGAGCACC
>NW_020870969.1:206984-217740 GCF_003789085.1 Penaeus vannamei
TTTTCGTCTCTCTTTCTGACTCATTTTCCTATTCCCCCCTTTCCGTCTGTCTCGTTTTCTCATTCTCACCTTCCCGTCTGTCCCTCTCTCTTTATCCCTTTCTCGTCTCGCCCTGTATCTCCCTTTTCGCTTCTCCTATTTCTCCTCTCCCCGTATTCTCTCTCCCTCTCCCCATATTCTCGTGTCCCTTTCTTCCTTTCTCCTCTCCCCCCAACCTCTACTCTCCTTTACCTTTTCTACTTTCCCTCCTCTCCTCCTTTTATCACTCTTCTTCTCTACCTCCCTCTTTTATCCTCCTCCGTCTCTCTACTTTCCTCGACTCTCATACGCCTCCTGCCCCTCTCTCTTACCTCCCCCACTCCCGTCTCCCTCCCTCTTACCTCCCCCCCGTCTCCCCTCTCTCTTACCTCCACCCCCGTCTCCCCTCCCTCTTACCTCCCCCCCGTCTCCCCTCCCTCTTACCCCCACCCACCCCCGTCTCCCCATCTCTCTTACCTCCCCCACCCCCGTCTCCCCATCTCTCTTACCCCCACCCCACCCCACCCCGTCTCCCCATCTCTCTTACCCCCACCCCCACCCCACCCGTCTCCCCATCTCTCTTACCCCCACCCCACCCCACCCCGTCGTCTCCCCATCTCTCTTACCCCCACCCCACCCCCCCCCCGTCTCCCCATCTCTCTTACCCCCACCCCACCCCCGTCTCCCCTCCCTCTTACCTCCCCCCCCGTCTCCCATCTCTCTTACCCCCCACCCCACCCCCGTCTCCCCTCCACCTGTTAATTACCCACCTGTTAACAGTAGTAAAGATTAACGACACATCATCATTTAGATATGCAACAGCAACCTGCAGCCTGCAACATCCGAGTCAGGAGGGAGGGGGTAGGGGGAGGAGAAGGGGGAAGAGGAGGAAGAATGAGAAGGGGATGGGATGGGGAGGAGAATGAGGAAGGGGAAGGGGAGGAGAATGAGGATGGGGAAGGGGAAGAGAAAGAGGAAGGGGAAGAGAAAAAGGAGAGGAGAGGAGAAAAGAGGAAGGAGAAGGGGAATGGGAAATGAAAGAGAAAGAAAAGGAGGAAAGGTAAGAGGAAGCGGAAGGCTAGGAAGAAAGAAGGAGAGAGAAAGAATAGAAAATTGGAAATCAAAAAACGAAGAGGGAAAGAAACAAGAAACATAGATGTGAGAATTACACACACAGCAAAAAAGAAGAACCAAATAACCAAACGAAACAAAACCAAACACCACAAAACAAACAAACAACAAAAAAAAAAACTAGAATAAGCAGACACACGTAGCTCTCGTTCCCCGCCCGCCAGTACTCCCTTCGTCACCGGAAGAAGAAATGGCGCGGAAATAAATCACAGTTTATATTGAAGTCTGTAAATTTAGTGTTTGAGGATCCCCTGGTCGTGAGTTCATGGGCGAGGGAGACGAAGAGGGGAAGAAACGAAGGAAGGAAAGAGGGGAAGGGATAGAAGAGTGGGGAGGAAAGAGGGAAGGGACAGGAAAGAGGGGAAAGAGAAAGGGAGGAGAGGAGAGAGGGTAAGAGAAAAGAGAAGAGGGGAAAGAGGAAGAAGAGAGGACACGAAGAAGGGAAGAAACGAAGAGAGGAGAGAAAGGAGGGGGATAGAAAAAAGAGAGGGGAGAGAGAAAAGAAAAGGAAGGAAAAAGGGGAAAGAGAAAGAAGAGAGGAGACGAAAAAGTGAAGAAACGAAACGAGGAGAGGAAAGCAGGGAAGGGAAAGAAGAGAGGAGAAAAAAAAGAGGGGAAGAAACAAAGAGAGGAGAGTAGAGACGGGAAGGTCAAGTAGAGAAGGGAAAGACAGGGAAATGTAGAGGAGGAAAAGGGGGAAGAGTGAGGAGGAGATAGGATGGGGATTAGACTCGAGTCAATGAAAGACAAGGAACAGAAGCAGAGGGAGAGAGGGGAGGGCACGAGAGGAGAGGGGGAGGGGCACGAGGGGAGGGGGTAGGTGGGAGGGGGCGCGAGAAGGATTATGGATTAACTCAACATTTCTGCCCAGGAAAGACTTCATTTAATCCTGTGTGGGGGACGGTGGGTACTTTAAACGGCGATTTTTTTTTTTTTTTTTTAATGGAAGAAAATTATTCCCGGGGTGTGTTGGAGTTCGTAAAATGAACGAGTTAAATAAGTTATCAGGATAAGTTAGTGTGTGTGTAAGATTTCCTGCTTTGTATACAAGGGAGATGAGGTTTGGGTGTGTTTCGCTCGTGAAAATGAAATGCTAGTTATAGTGTTGATAATGATGATAACAGCGCGATCTTAATAAGAATAACCGGTGCAATAATTATTACTCGCTCGTGAAATGAAATGTTAGTTATAGTGACGATAATGATGATAACAGTCCGATCTTAATAAGAACAAGTGCATAAATTACTACAATATATATGTTATGGCAATGTCAGGATCATGGTAAGACGAACGCTAAATGATTAATGCTAGTGAATATAAACAGATAAACAGCAAAAAGGAACACTGATGATAGTACTGACAGTGATAAGGATAGTACTGACAGTGATAAGGATAGTACTGACAGTGATGATGATAATGATAGCTCTGGCAGCGATGGTAATAATAATGACACTATTAAAGACAAGATAATAATAATGATGATGATGATAATAATGACGATGGTGATGATGATGATGATAATAATAATAATAGAAGTCTTCTTCAGTGACCTTACTGCATTATCCTCATTGGCAAAACAATGTCTCCTGATGAGGTTTATTGATTACATAAGATATTGGCTAGATGGCATCATTTTGGATTGATTCGGTCAGAATGATAATGGAAAATATTGGTTTATGTGGTTTACAAGAATGGGTTTATTGATTGACTGAGGTTCGTTGTCTCTGTCAAGGCAAATCTGTCACGTAATCTATCTCTCTCAATCTTTCTTACTCTCTCTCTCTCTCTCTCTCTCTCTCTCTCTCTCTCTCTCTCTCTCTCTCTCTCTCTCTCTCTCTCTATATATATATATATATATATATATATTATATATATATATATATATATATATATATATATATATATATATATATATATATATATCCTTCCCTCCCTCCCTCCCTCCCTCCCTCCCTCTCTCTCTCTCTCTCTCTCCTCTCTCTCTCTCTCTCTCTCTCTCTCTCTCTCTCTCTCTCTCTCTCTCTCTCTCTCTCTCTCTCTCTCTCTCTCTCTCTCTCTCTCTCTCTCCCTCTCTCTCTTCCCATTTATATATGTTTATAAAACATCCATTCCTTATAACATTGTCCATATACACATACACGTAAGCGCGTTAGTATTTGCGTCTGCCCCTGAATGTCCACTGATACGATTACAAGCCCTATGGATCATTAAATGAATTACGACAGGTATTGGCAGACGCATTTCCCCCTATTGACCCGTCGCGTTCTGCCGGTCAAATTGTTATGACCAACGACCGGCCATTCCCGAGTTCCGAGGAAGGAATTCGGTTCCTGAGTTCAAACCGGCCCTCCTGTTGGCGACGGGCGTTGGCATCTGCAGTTAGGAGGAAGAGCGATGGGGGAGGAAGGGAGGAAGGAAGGAAGGAAGGAGGGGGAGAGATGGGGTAGGAAATTGATGAAAGAAGGAGATGGAAAGGAAGGGATAAGATAAAGAAGGGAAGAATTGAATTGTCGTATTTGCAGTTATGAGGAAGAGCGATGAGGGAGGGAGGAAGGAAGGAGGAAGGAGGAGGAGGAGGGGGGGGAGATGGGGTAGGGAATAGATGAGAGAGGGAGATAGAGAGGAGAGATGGAAAGGCGGAAAGGGAGAAGAAGGAAGGAAAGGAAGGGATAAGATAAAGAAGGGAAGGATCGTATTTGCAGTTAGGAGGAAGAGCGATGGGGGAGGAAGGGAGGAAGGAAGGAAGGAGGGGGAGAGATGGGGTAGGAAATTGATGAAAGAAGGAGATGGAAAGGAAGGGATAAGATAAAGAAGGGAAGAATCGAATAGTCGTATTTGCAGTTATGAGGAAGAGCGATGGGGGAGGGAGGAAGGAAGGAAGGAGGGGGAGGAGATGGGGTAGGGAATAGATGAGAGAGGGAGATGGAAAGGCGGGAAGGGAGAAGAGGGTAGGAAAGGAAGGGATAAGATAAAGAAGGGAAGGATCGTATTTGCCGTTGCGAGGAAGAGCGATAAGGAAGGAAGGAAGGAGGAGGGGGAGAGATGGGGTAGGGAATAGATGAAAGAAGGAGATGGAAAGGAAGGGATAAGATAAAGAAGGGAAGGATCGAATTATTTTATCTGCAGTTTGGAGGACGAGCGATGAAGGAGGAAGGAAGGAGGGGGAGAGATGGGGAGGAAATTGATGAAAGGAGATGGAGAGGAGAGATGGAAGGGAAAGGAGGGAAGAGCGGCGAAGGAAAGGAAGGGATTTTATCTGCAGTTACGAGGAAGAGCGATGAAGGAAGAAAGAAGGAAAGAAGGAAGGAGGAGGGGGAGAGATGAAGAGAAGAGATGGAAAGGCAGGGAGGAAAGGAAGGAATAAGATAAAGAAGGGGAGGATCGAAGGATCGTATTTGCAGTTACGAAGGAAAGCTGTGAGGGAGGAAGGAGGGGGGGGGAGGTATGGGGAGGAAATTGATAAAAGAGGGAGATGGGGAAAAGGGATGGAAAGGCAGGGAGGGAAGAAGGGCGAAGGGAAGGAAGGGATAAGATAAAGAAAGGAAGGATCGAAGGATCGTATCTGCAGTTACGAGGAGAAGCAATGAGGGTGGAAGGAGGAGGGGGAGAGATCGAGAGGAAACAGATAAAAGAGGGAGATGAAGAGAAGAGATGGAGAGGAAGGGAGGGAAGGAAGGGCGAAGGAAAGGAAAAAATAAGGGAATGGAAGAAAATTGATTGAGAAAAGAAGAGATGGAAAGGAGGTGGAGGGCGAAAGAAAGGAAGAGGACAAAGACGGGAAGAGAAATAATGGAAGGGAAGAAAATTGAGGGAGCAGAAGAAAGGGAAGGAAAAAAGTAAAAGAAACGAAAGGAAGAAGAAGGAAAAGGAAAAGACCTCTAGGGCACAAAAAAGGAAAGTAAACAGAGCAAAAACTGAATAACGAAGATAATAGTCATGAAAAGCAAAACCAGTAAACAATAAGAAATAAGGAAATAAAACAAACAATATAAACAATCAAGGGGACCCCCCCCCCCTCAAAAAAAAGAAAAACAATATATATTTATTTATTTATATGTATATATATGTATATATATATATCAAACAGACACCAAAATAGGACACAAAAAATAATAAAAAAGCAACTAGAAAAACGATAACGGAAATGATAATAGGGGAATTAGCGTCGGTAGGAACGATGGGACGAGTTGCAGAGACAATCATGCAACAAGTGGATGGGCTTCCTTTATGGGCTGTGTTCGCAAAGAGAAAAAGGGGGTGAGAGAGAGAGAGAGGAGAAAGGGGAGAAGAAAGGAGAAACACAGAGAGGATCGAGAGGCAAGACAGACTGAAGAAGGAAATAGAAGAGGAAGGAGAGTAAGGAATAAACCGAAAAATAAAAATAGGACAAAAAAAAAGCAGAGAAAAAAATAAGAAAGAAAGAAAGAAAGAAAAAGAACCTTGGACGCCCCTCGACAACAGTACGACACAAAAAAGGGGAGAAGGGGGTGGAGGGAGGAGAAAGAGGAGGGATAGGAGGAGGGGGGGAGGGGGGCACCGTCTTTATCTCTGGCTGCAGACTGGAAATCCTCTTTGGGGGCGAGTCGGCCTCTTGATAAATGTTTCTCCGGAGGAAAAGGGGGACGAAGAGGACGGGAGAAGACATGGGAAGTGGAATAGGGAAAGGAAGAAGAAAGAGGACATAGGAAGTGGAATAGGGGGAGGAAGAAGAGTGGAGACATGGGGAGTGGGATAGGGAAAGAGAGAAGAGAGAGGACATAGGAAGTGGAAAAGGGGAAGGGAGAGGAGGAGAGAAGATATAGGAAGTGGAAAAGGGGAAAGAAGAAGAGAGAGGACATGGGTAGTGGAAAGGGGGAGGAAGAAGAGGAGAGAGGACATAGGAAGTGGAATAGGGGAAGGGAGAAGAGAGAGGACATAGGAAGTGGAAAAGGGGAAATGGAGAGGAGGAGAGAAGATAGGGGTGGAATAGGGGAGGAAGAAGAGAGAGGACATGGAAGTGGAAAGGGGAAGCGAGAGGAGGAGGGAGGACATGAGAAAAGGAAAAAAAAAAGAAGGAAGAAGAAGAGAGAGGACATAGGAAGTGGAAAAGGGGAAGGGAGAGGAGGAGCGAGGACATGAGAAGAAAGAAAGAAACAGGATGGAGAAGACAAGAAAAGGAAATGAAATAACAGAGAAAAGAAGGAAAGAGATAAAAAGGGGTAAAAGGAGCGTCCTTGCAATGATAAACGAGGTAGAAGAGAAACAATGTTGACCGCCCGATTAGCATTTTGAATCGCCATTAATGAATTGGATTTTACAGTTCTCTGACTCCTCCCCCTTTTGTCTTTGTTTCGGGTCCTTGCTGCTTCTCTCTTCGTCTCTCGTCTCCCGTTTCTCTTTCGCTTTTCTTTCTGCTTTTCATTATTTCGTGTCTTTATTATTTATTCATGTTGTATCCTTTTTTTTCTCTATCTCTGGTCTTCCTTTCTTTATTTGTCTGTTCTCTCTTCCTGTTGTATCTGCTTTATTTTCTCATTTTTTTATTTCTCTCTCTTCTCTCCATCCTTTTGTCTGCCTCGTTTCTGTTCCTCTTTTGTATTATTCCTCCATTTCTTCTTGTATATATTATCTTTCTTTCTTTCTGTGCCTTTCTTCTCTTCTTGTATTCCGTTGTTTTAATTTTATTTTTTAATATTTCTTCTTTTCCTTCCTATCTCTATTGTGTATATAATTTTTCGCGTCTTTTTCTGACTCATACCTTTTTTGTGTTCGTTTTTTACAGGTTTACTTAATATTAATTTAGTTAATAGTAATGGCGATTCGCTTAAGTTCATGCGCAGTTACACGGATAATGTTCAGGTTACATATTTATATACTGTTATAGTGTTTAAGGGTCAAATAACATACCGATATTCGAATCCCTGTGTGTGTTCTCTCTCTCTCTCTATCTATCTATCTATCTATCTGTCTCTTGTTCTCTCTCTTTCTCTCTCTCTCTCTCTCTCTCTCTCTCTCTCTCTCTCTCTCTCTCTCTCTCTCTCTCTCTCTCTCTCTCTCTCTCTCTCTCTCTCTCTCTCTCTCTCTCTCTCCCTTTCCTTTCTCTTTCTCTTTCTCTTTTCTCTCTCTCTCTCTCTCTCTCTCTCTCTCTCTCTCTCTCTCTCTTTCTCTTTCTCTTTCTCTCTCTTCTCTCTCTCTCTCTCTTCTCTCTTTCTCTTTTCTCTTTCTCTCTCTCTCTCTCTCTCTTCTCTCTCTCTCTCTCTCTTCTCTCTCTCTCCTCTTCTCTTCTCTTCTCTCTCTCTCCTCTCTCTCCCTCCTCCTCCCTCCCTCCCTCCCTCCCTCTCTCCCCTCTCTCTCTCTTCTATTCCTCTCTCTCCTCTCTTCCTCTCCCTCTCCTCCTCCTTTTTTCCTATACCCCCCGAAAAAAGGACAAGCAATTCTACGTTAGTCCCTGTGAAAAGTGGATATGCAAATTCGAGGCTCAGATATTGGGAGATTTCACCCTCCCCCCTCCCCCCTCCGCCCCCTCCCCCCTCCACCCCTCCCCCACCCCTTTCGTGTAGCTTGGCGTCATCGGCCACTGGCGAATCCCACGCTGGATTTGGGATTTCCGGAGGGACGTGGTGCCGAGGGGGTGGGGGTGGGGGAGGAGGGAGAGGAAGGAAGGGGAAGAAGGAGGAGGAGGAAGGAGGAGAAGGAGGAGGAGGGAGGAGGAGGGAGGAGGGAGGAAGGAGGAGGAGGGAAGGAGGGAGGAGGAGGAGGGAGGAGGGAGGAAAGGAGGAAGGAGAGGAGGAAGAGGAGGAGGAGGAGGAGGAGGAGGAGGAGGGAGGAGGAGGAGGAGGGAGGAGAGTAAAGAGAGGAGGAGGAGGAGGAGGAGAAGGAGGAAGGAGGAGGAAAAGAAGGAAGAGGGAAGAGAAGAAAAAGAAAAAGAAGAAAAAAAAAAAAAAGGAGAAGGGCGGCGGAGGCAACGGAAAGAGGAAGGGGATGGGAGTAGAGAGAATTTAAGAGAAAGAAGAAAAGAGAAAAAAATAAGGAAAAGGACTGGGAAAGGAGCAGGAGATGAAGAAATGAGTAAGAAGAAAAGGAAGGGAAAAGGAGTAGTGAGTGCGTGGGGCGTGAGGGCGTGAGGGCGTGAGGATAGTTTTGACAAGGGCACAAGCAACGTCAGTCTTGTGTGTGTAAGTATCGCCCGGATGCAAAGATCCCTTAGACAAATGCGAAGTGTAGGCGCCGCGGGTTTCAGATCTAGCGAGGGCGGCGTTGGGGCGTGTCGTGGGCGTGAGCGTGGGCGGGCGTCGGGGCGTGTCGTGGGCGTGAGCGAGGCGGGCGTTGGGCGTGTCGTGGGCGTGAGCGAGGCGGGCGTTGGGCGTGCGTGGGCGTGACGTGGACGGGCGGCGTTTGCGGACGTGTCGTGGGCGTGGAGGGCGGGCGTCGGGGCGTGTCGTAGGCGTGAGCGAGGGCGGGCGTTGGGGCGTGTCGTGGGCGGGCGTCGGGGCGTGTCGTGGGCGTGAGCGAGGGCGTGTTCCTTTTATGGCGTTTGTACTACATGTAGCTGAAGAGGGAGGGAGGATTTACGAGCCCATGGGTTTGATTACGAAATTCGTCTGTCTCTTTATCTCTGTTTGGTTCAGCTTTGCCTCTGATTGGTCCGCTGTCTCTGTCTGTCCGTGTGTGTGTCTATATCTGTCTCTCTTTCTCTTATTCTCTTTCTGTTCCCTGTTTCTCTCTTTCTGTTTCATCTTTCCCTGTTTCTCTCTTTCTGGTTCATCTCCCTTTTTCCCTCTTTCTGTTTCATCTTCTTCCTCTCTTCTCTCTCTCTCTTTGTTTCATCTTTTTCCTCTTTCTCTTTTTCTGTTTCACCATCTCCATCTTTCTCTCCTTGTTTCATCATCTTCATCTTTCTCTCTTTTTGTTTCATCTTCTTCCTCTTTCTCTCTTTTTGTTTCATCTTCTTCCTCTTTCTCTCTTTCTTCTCTTTTCCTCTTTTCGTTTCTTCTCCCTCTTTCTCCTTTCTACCAACACCTTTACCAACACCTACCTCTCCCTCTCTCTTTCTCCCTCTCACTCATCTCTTCTTCCTTATCCTCTCTTCCATCTCCTCACTCTTTCTCACTCCTACATCTACCTCTTCATCTCTCTTTCTCCATCTCCCTCTCTTCTCCCTTATCCCCTGTCCCATTTCTCCCTCTTTCTCCTCTACTCACAATTACCTCTCCCTCTCTCTCTCTCCCTCTCACTCATCTCTTCTTCCTCATCTCCTCTCTCTCTCCCTCTCACTTCTTCCTCATCTCATCTCCCTCTCACTCTCTCTTCTCCCTATCTCCTCTCCCTCTCACTCTCTCTTCTTCCTTATCCCCTCTTCCATCTCACTCTCTCTTCTTCCTCATCTCCTCTCCCTCTCCCTCTCTCTTCTTCCTCATCTCCTCTCCCTCTCACTCTCTCTTCCTCATCTCCTCTCCCTCTCACTCTCTCTTCTTCTTCATCTCCTCTCCCTCTCACTCTCTCTTCTTCCTCATCTCTTCTTCCTCATCTCCTCTCCCTCTCACTCTCTCTTCTTCCTCATCTCCTCTCCCTCTCACTCTCTCTTCTTCCTCATCTCCTCTCCCTCTCACTCATCTCTTCTTCCTCATCTCCTCTCCCTCTCACTCATCTCTTCTTCCTCATCTCCTCTCCCTCTCACTCATCTCTTCTTCCTCATCTCCCTCCCTCTCACTCTCTCTTCTACCTCACTCTTCTTCCTCATCTCCTCTCCCTCTCACTCATCTCTTCTTCCTCATCTCCCTCATCTCCTCTCCCTCTCATTTTCATGCATGAGAACGCAGCCATGTTGAGTGAATTGCCTTGAGTCCGTGAGCGTCGCCTTCGTTCTGAGGTTTAATTCGACATCAGGCATTTTATAACGTCGGCAATTTACGTTTATGAGAGTGTTAACCGTCAATGTATGTTTATGTTGTATGATTCTTTCTCTCGGAGGGTCTGTGCGTGTGGGGTGATAGGCGTGGATGTTGAGGTGAATGTTTTTGTATGTGTTTTTTTTTGCTGAATTATTTGTGTTTTGATGAATGTGATTATTGAATTATTGATGTGAATATTTTTTGTATTTTTTTCTTGAGGTGAATGTTTTTGTATGTTTTTGTATGTTTTTTTATTTGTCTGAATTATTTGTGTTTTGATGAATGTGATTATTGATGTGAATATTTTTTGTATTTTTTTCTAAACTTTTTTTTTGGTTTGATAAATATGACTATTGATGTGAATAATTTTGTACGTTTTTTTTGCTTAAATTATTTATGCGTTGGTAATCATAACGATTGATTTGTTTTTTATTAACATTTTTTAATAAAAACATATATAAACACGATTATCGCTGTGTTTTTTTTTTGTATTTTTTCTATACTCTTTGTTCGCTGATAAACATGACTTGATGTGGATATTTTCTTTACATTTTTCGTCTTACATTTTTTTCGTCTAAGCTATTTTTCCAGTTGATATACGCTTATGTAACAGACGCTATGAAAGTTTGATGCCAGATCCATTTCGCTTGAAGGGATCTGGCGCAGATGTAGACGTGCGTGAGGTGAATCCCAGACTGGGAAAGGCATATGATAGAAAATATTTATTACACTGGTTT
>NW_020870969.1:217840-230340 GCF_003789085.1 Penaeus vannamei
TCTCGTCTCCCGTTTCTCTTTCGCCTTTCTTCCTGCTTTTCATTATTTCGCTTGTCACTATTATTTTCATGTTGTATCCTTTTTTTCTCTATCTCTGGTCTTCCTTTCTTTTATTTGTCTGTTCTCTCTTCCTGTTGTATCTGCTTTATTTTCTCATTTTTTTTTATTTCTCTCTCTTCTCTCCATCCTTTTGTCTGCCTCGTTTCGTTCCTCTTTTGTATTATTCCTCCATTTCTTCTTGTATATATTATCTTTCTTTCTTTCTGTGCCTTTCTTTCTCTTCTTGTATTCCGTTGTTTTAATTTTTTTTTTAATATTTCTTCTTTTCCTTCCTATCTCTATTGTGTATATTAATTTTTCGCGTCCTTTTTTTCTGACTCATACCTTTTTGTGTTCGTTTTTTACAGGTTTACTTAATATTAATAGTTAATAGTAATGGCGATTCGCTTAAGTTCATGCGCAGTTACACGGATAATGTTCAGGTTACATATTTATATACTGTTATAGTGTTTAAGGGTCAAATAACATACCGATATTCGAATCCCTGTGTGTGTCCTCTCTCTCTCTCTATCTATCTATCTATCTATCTGTTCTCTTGTATTCTCTCTTTCTCTCTCTCTCTCCTCTCTCTCTCTCTCTCTCTCTCTCTCTCTCTCTCTCTCTCTCTCTCTCTCTCTCTCTCTCTCTCTCTCTCTCTCTCTCTCTCCTCTCTCCTCTTCTCTTTCTCTTTCTCTTTCTCTCTTCTCTCTCTCTCTCTCTTCTCTCTCTCTCTCTCTTCTCTTTCTCTTTCTCTCTCTTTCTCTCTCTCTCTCTCTCTCTCTCTCTCTCTCTCTTCTCCTCTTTCTCTCTTCTCTCTCTCTCCTCTCTCTCTCTCTCTCTCTCTCTCTCTCTCTCTCTCTCTCTCTCTCTCCTCTCTCTCTCGCTCCTCCATCCCTCTCCTCCCTCCCTCCCTCCCTCCCTCTCTCCCCTCTCTCTCTCTTTTTATTTCCCTCTTTCTCTCTCTCTTCCTCTCCCTCTCTCCCTCCTTCCTTTTTTCCTATACCCCCCGAAAAAAAAGGACAAGCAATTCTACGTTAGTCCCTGTGAAAAAGTGGATATGCAAAAATTCGAGCCTCAGATATTGGGAGATTTCACCCTCCCCCTCCCCCTCCGCCCCCTCCGCCCCTCCACCCCTCCGCCCCACCCCTTTCGTGTAGCTTGGCGTCATCGGCCACTGGCGAATCCCACGCTGGATTTGGGATTTCCGGAGGGGACGTGGTGCCGAGGGGTGGGGGTGATGGGGAGGAGGAGGAGGAAGGAAGGAAGGGGGAAGAGGGAGGAGGAGAAGAAGGAGGAGGAGGGAGGAAGGGAGAAGGAGGAGGAGGGAGGAGGGAGAAGGAGGAAGGAGGAGGAGGGAGGAGGAGGAGGGAGGAGGAGGAAGAGAAGGAAGGAGGAGGAGGAGGAGGAGGAGAGGAAAGGAAGAGGAGGAAGGAGGAGGAGGAGGAAGAGTAGGAGAGAAGGAGAGGAGGAGGAGGAGGAGGAGGAGGAGAAGGAGGAGGACGAGAGAGAAGGAGAAGAAAAAGAAGAAGAAGAAGAAAAAAAAAGAAGGAGAAGGCGGCGCGGAGGCAACGGGAAAGAGAAGGGATGGGAGTAGAGAGAATTTAAAGAGAAAAGAAAGAGAAAAAAATAAGGAAAAGGACTGGGAAAGGAGCAGGAGATGAAGAAATGAAGTAAGAAGAAAGGAAGGGAAAAGGAGTAGTGAGTGCTGGGGCGCGTGAGGGCGAGAGGAGGCGTGAGATAGTTTTGACAAGGCACAAGCAACGTCAGTCTTGTGTGTGTAAGTATCGCCGGATGCAAAGCATCCCTTAGACAAATGCGAAGTGTAGGCCGCCGCGGGTTCAGATCTAGCGAGGGCGGCGTTGGGGCGTGTCGTGGCGTGAGCGTGGGGGCGTCGGGCCGTGTCGTGGGCGTGAGCGAGGGCGGGCGTTGGGGCGTGTCGTGGGCGTGAGCGAGGGCGGGCGTTGGGGCGTGTCGTGGGCGTGAGCGTGGACGGGCGTTGGGGACGTGTCGTGGGCGTGAGCGAGGGCGGGCGTCGGGGCGTGTCGTAGGCGTGAGCGAGGCGGGCGTTGGGCGTGTCGTGGGCGGGCGTCGGGGCGTGTCGTGGGCGTGAGCGAGGGCGTGTTCCTTTTATGGCGTTTGTACTACATGTAGCTGAAGAGGGAGGAGGATTTACGAGCCCATGGTTGATACGAAATTCGTCTGTCTCTTTATCTCTGTTTGGTTCAGCTTTGCCTCTGATTGGTCCGCTGTCTCTGTCTGTCCGTGTGTGTGCCTATGTCTGTCTCTCTTTCTCTTATTCTCTCTCTGTTCCCTGTTTCTCTCTTTCTGTTTCATCTTTCCCTGTTTCTCTCTTTCTGGTTCATCTCCCTTTTCCCTCTTTCTGTTTCATCTTCTTCCTCTCTCTTCTCTCTCTCTCTTTGTTCATTTTCTTCCTCTTTCTCTCTTTCTGTTTCACCATCTCCATCTTCTCCTCCTTGTTTCATCATTTCATCTTTCTCTCTTTTGTTTCATCTTCTTCCTCTTTCCTCTCTTTTTGTTTCATCTTCTTCCCTTTCTCTCTTTATCTGTTTCATCTTCTTCCTCTTTCTCTCTTTCTGTTTTCGTCTTCTCCCTCTTCTCTCCTTTCTTATACCAACACCTTTACCAACACTACCTCTCCCTCTCTCTTTCTCCCTCTCACTCATCTCTTCTTCCTTATCCTCTCTTCCATCTCCTCACTCTTTCTCACTCCTACATCTTACCTCTTCATCTCTCTTTCTCCCCTCTCCTCTCTTCTCCCTATCCCCTGTCCATTTTCTCCCTTTCTCCTCTACTCACAATTAACCTCTCCCTCTCTCTTTCTCACTCATCTCTTCTTCCTCATCTCCTCTCTCTCTCCCTCTCACTTCTTCCTCATCTCATCTCCCTCTCACTCTCTCTTCTCCCTCATCTCTCTCTCTCACTCTCTCTTCTTCCTTATCCTCTCTTCTCTCCCCTCTCTCTTCTCCTCATCTCCTCTCCTTCCTGTCTTCTTCTTCCTCATCTCCTCTCCCCTCCTCTCTCTTCCTCATCTCCTCTCCCTCTCACTCCTCTCTTCTTCTTCATCTCCTCTCCCTCTCACTCTTCTCTTCTTCCTCATCTCTTCTTCCTCATCTCCTCTCCTTCTCACTCTCTCTTCTTCCTCATCTCCTCTCCCTCTCACTTATCTCTTCTTCCTCTCTCCTCTCCCTCTCCTCATCTCTTCTCTCTCTCCTCTCCCTCTCACTCTCTCTTCTTCCTCATCTCCTCTCCCTCTCACTCATCTCTTCTTCCTCATCTCCTCTCTCTTCTCTTCTTCCTCATATCTTCTTCCTCATCTCCTCTCCCTCTCACTCATCTCTTCTTCCTCATCTCTTCTTTCTCATCTCCTCTCCCTCTCACTCATCTCTTCTTCCTCATCTCCCTCATTTCATGCATGAGAACGCAGCCATGTTGAGTGAATTGCCTTGAGTCCGTGAGCGTCGCCTTCGTTCTGAGGTTTAATTCGACATCAGGCATTTTATAACGTCGGCAATTTACGTTTATGAGAGTGTTAACCGTCAATGTATGTTTATGTTGTATGATTCTTTCTCTCGGAGGGTCTGTGCGTGTGGGGTGATAGGCGTGGATGTTGAGGTGAATGTTTTTGTATGTGTTTTTTTTTCTGAATAATTTGTGTTTTGATGAATGTGATTATTGAATTATTGATGTGAATATTTTTTGTATTTTTTTTCTTGAGGTGAATGTTTTATGTTTTTGTATGTTTTTTATTTGTCTGAATTATTTGTGTTTTGATGAATGTGATTATTGATGTGAATATTTTTTGTATTTTTTTCTAAACTTTTTTTGGTTTGATAAATATGACTATTGATGTGAATAATTTTGTACGTTTTTTTTGCTTAAATTATTTATGCGTTGGTAATCATAACGATTGATTTGTTTTTTATTAACATTTTTTAATGAAAAATATATAAACACGATTATCGCTGTGTTTTTTTTCTTTTTTGTATTTTTTCAATACTCTTTGTTCGCTGATAAACATGACTTGATGTGGATATTTTCTTTACATTTTTTTCGTCTTACATTTTTTTCGTCTAAGCTATTTTTCCAGTTGATATACGCTTATGTAACAGACGCTATGAAAGTTTGATGCCAGATCCATTTCGCTTGAAGGGATCTGGTGCAGATGTAGACGTACGTGAGGTGAATCCAGACTGGGAAAGGGATATGATAGAAATATTTATTACACTGGGTTTAGTGTCTGTTTGTTATGGAATGTGTCTCTCTTCTTTTTCTCTTTTTTCTGTCTGTCTGTGTCTCTGTCTCTGTCTGTCTGTCTGTCTCTCTCTCTCTCTCTCTCTCTCTCTCTCTCTCTCTCTCTCTCTCTCTCTCTCTCTCTCTTCTCTCTCTCTCTCTCTCTCTCTCTCTCTCTCTCTCTCTCTCTTTCTTTCTCTTTCTCTCTCTCTCTTTCCAACCCTTCCTTTTCCCTCTTCTTCCCTACCTCCTTATTCTCCCATTTTCAACCCGCCTCTCCCATTTATCCCCCCTCTCTCTCCCCCATACATTCTATCACCCCGAAGTCGACCTCAGATCACGTGATGTCAAGCATATTTAAGCTTCCGAGACCCATGTGACCCCCGTTGACGCAGGTGACCTTTCCTTGACCTAGATGACCTTCGGTAACCTATTAGATCTCCATTGACATGGGTAACCTTTCATTGACCTGGGTGACCTCCGTTGACCTTCGTAGACCTAGATCTCCATTGACCTAGGTAACCTTTCATTGACCTACCTCCGTTGACCTTCGTAGACCTCCTAGATCTCCATTGACCTAAACCTTTCATTGACCTGGGTGACCTCCGTTGACCTTCGTAGACCTCCTAGATCTCCATTGACCTAGGTGACATTCGCCAACCTATTTGACCTTCGTTGACCTAGGTGACCATTCGCTAACCTATTTGACCTTCGTTGACCTAAGTGACCTTCGTTGACCTAAGTGACCTTCGTTGACCTAAGTGACCTTCGTTGACCTAGGTGAGGCCCGTGAAAGCCAATGAACAGTCTTCTAACGAGGTTTTGCACTCTGTTCAACTCGCCGGCAGCTGATGTTGCGGAAAGCCCCTTCAATGGGTTTTGTGGCCGCTGCCTGGATCTCCGGAGGGCGGGCTCTCTGCTGTCGCTTTGTCTCTCTTTTCTTGATTTTTGGGTTGGGTTTTGGTTTGGGTTTCTTCTTGTCTGTCTGTCTGTTTGGTTATGTCTGTTGTGTGTGGTGTGTTTGTTCTCTGTCTTTCTTTCTGTCTTCTTTTCTTTTCTCTTCTCTTCTCTTCTCTTTCTCTTTCTTTTCTCTTTCTCTCTTTTCTCTTTTCTTTCCTTTCTTTTCTCTTCTCTTCTCTTCTCTCTTTCTCTTCTCTTCTTCTTCTCTCTCTTCTCTTCTCTTCTCTTCTCTTCTCTTCTCTTCTCTTCTCTTCTCTTCTCTTCTCTTCTCTTCTCTTCTCTTCTCTCTCTTCTTCTTTCTCTTCTCTTTCTCCTCTTCTCTTCTCCTCTCTTCTCTCTCTTTTCCTCTCCCTCTCTTCTCTTCTCTTCTCTCTCTCTCTCTCCTCGCTTCTCTCTCTCGTCCCTCTCTCTCTCTCTCTCTCTCTCCTCTCAGGGCTGGGAATTATGAGGTAGCATAACTTAAGCAGTTACCACGCTTGCTCCACCGCTGTACCCGAGACTAATGATGACAAATTCAGACGCAAATAGCGGGTAACGAATGTACATTTATGGACGTCCACATATGTACTTATTATGGATGTGTACACCTTTACTATATATATATACATGCGCACACGTTCGCGCACACACAATCGCACACGCACACGCACACGCACACTCACACTCACACTCACACTCACACTCACACTCACACTCACACACACTCACACTCACACTCACACACACACACACAAACACACACACACACACACACAAATCCCCGGCATCGTTCTGGCAGCAATTCCGAGTCAAAATAAGGATTCCGTCCGTTTTAAAGCCTTCCTCACAAATGCCTTTAAGTCGTGGGATCGTTTGGTTCTTCGCTTTTCTGTTACGGTTTAAATTGCTGTCATCCTTTTGTCTGTTTTTTTTTTCTATTTTTCTTTTGATATTTTTCTCTTTGTTTTGTTTTTGTTTTCTTTTTTTGGTTCTCTCCCATCGCTCGCCATCCTCTTTTTTTTTCTGTCTTTGCTTCTCCCTTTTCCCTATTTCTCTCCTCTATCCCTCCCATCCTCCCTCTCTCCCCTTCATTCCTTCTATCCTTTCCCCTCTCCCTACCTTTCCTCCCACCCTCCTCTTCCCTCCTCCCTCCCTCCTTCCCTCCCTCCTCCCTCTTTCCCTCTTCCTCTCCTCCTCCCTCCCTCCCTCCCTCCCCTCCCTTCCTTCCCTCCTTTCCTCTCTTCCTCCTTCCCTCCCTCCCTTTCCCCTCCCAGGACGGCGGCCAAGCGAGCCTCACTCCCTCGACAAGAGCGACAGGAAGAGGCAGTAGTTAGGAAGATGGAAAGAAGAGCTGGAGGATTAAAGGGAACTGTCGAAAACATTTTCCGCCGAAGGATGTCCGGGTTTTGGTCGCCGGTGCTGGAGGGAGGAGGGAAGGGGGGGAGGGGAAGAGGAGGGTGAAAGGGGTGGGGTTGGAGATGGAAGGGGGGATGGGATGGGGGGAAGAGGGTCAAAGGGGGAAGGGGGAGGGGAGTGGGAATGGGATGGGGGAAGAAGAGGGAAGGGAGAGTAGGGGGTAGAGGAGGGAGGGCGGAAGGGGAGGGGCATGGGGTGGGGGAAGTGGAGCGAAGGGGGGAGGGGTGGGGTTAGAGGGCTGGGAAGGAGGGGGAAGGGGTGGAGAGTTGGGAAAAGGAGGGAAGGGGGAAAGGGGTGGGAGTGGGGAAAAGGAGGGAAGGAGATTGGGGGAGGGGGAGGGAAATGGAATGGGGGGAAACTGGGGACGGGGATGGTAGGGAGAAGGGGAGTCGGTGGGGGGGGTTAGGATGGAAAGGGGGAGGGGGGGAGGGAATAAGATAAAGGAGATCGTTTAAGAGGTGAGCTGGGGAATGGGAGATGGAAGAGAAAAGAGAAGGCAGATGAAAGATTAAGGGAGTAAGAGGAAGGAGGGAAAAGAAAGGAAGACTTTTTAAAGAAAGTGGAAGTAGAAGAAAGAAATGAATGATAAAGGAATAGGGAAAAGAGAAGAAGAAAAGAAGAGATGTAAAGGGAGATCGGTTAAGAGGAGGAAAATGGGAGAGGGAAAAGGGCAAAAGATAGGTAAGAAAGGGGGAAAGAAGGATAGAGGAAACAAAAAGGTGGAAAAGGAGAAGAGAGATAAAAGAGGAGCAAAGAGACGAGTGTGTAAGTTCAGAGTTCTTGGATATCTTTATCTTTATTTCGTTTTCTGTTTCTCTCTTACTTCCTTATATCCATGAGAAGCAGAAATTTTCATTATTGCCAATACACAAAGAAGAAAACAAAAAAGAAAGAAAAGACCAAAACAAAACATGAAAATTAAAAAAGATAGATTAAGGATATCTTTATCTTCACTTCGTTATCTGTTTCTCTCTTATTTCTATACATCCCTCAAAATAAGAAATCTTCATTATTGTCAATAAACAAAAAAGAAAACGAAAAAGAAATAAAAGACCAAAGACAAAACAAACATGAAAATAAGATTAAAAAAAGATATATATATATTGTTAATAGACAAAGAAGAAAACGAAAACGAAATAAAAGGTCAAAACTAAACATGAAAATAATATAAAAATATATATTGTTAATACACAAAGAAGAAAACGAATACGAAATAAAAGCCCAAAACAAAACATAAAAAAATAGATTAAACCGACACGTACCAACAGGGAGACATTTCCTCCACGCTGTGTTTTGTAGACGATAGGACAGAAAAAAAGAGGAATGCCATCTCGCGCTATAAAAGAGGAAACGTTTCGCGAAGCCAGATTGTTTGCGCGTAATAAAGAGGAGAGGCAGCTCATCTTATGCGGGATGGCGAGAAATAACAACGTAGGTGTTTTAGTGCGGAGGGATTTCGAGATGTGAAAGTGGCACCGTGGAATGACGGGCAGCGCGGGTTCGTTATGTATGTATGTATGTATATAAATAATAAATAAATATATATATATATATATATATATATATATATATATATATATAATATTATGTGTATGTGGTGTTGTGTGTGTGTGTGTGTGTGTGTGTGTGTGTGTGTGTGTGTGTGGTGTGTGTGTGTGTGTGTGTGTGTGTGTGTGCGTGCGTGCGTGCGTGCGTGCGTGCGTGCGTGTGCGTGTGTGTGTGTGTGTGTGTGTGTGTGTGTGTGTGGTGTACGTATGTGTGCATGTATGGATGTATATATTAGTATTATCAATATTATTTGTTTATTTTCTCATCATTATCATTGCTATTTTTTATTATTATTACTATTTCTATGACTGCCATCATTATTATTGCCGTTTTTGCCCCTGCCTTTCCCTCCCCCCCCTACAGCAGGGACCAGGTGGCAGTAAAAGGCACTTCACAGGGCGACCAGAGCCATCATATGCCTAATGGCCGGCATAGGACTGTCTATTATTATTCACCGGCGGCCCAGCGAGCAGTATTCCGCCTCTCCCCCGGGGCGCTAAAGTGTAGAAGCGTGTAGGGGGGGGGCGACGGGGGGAGGGGGGGGAAGGGGGGCTTTGACATTCAGATGGATATGCCTTGTGATGTAGCTGGGGCGTAGCGGGGCAGTCGATGGGCAGTGAGTGCGGAGGGGTAGGGTGGGAGGGGTGGGAAGGGGAAAGGGGTGGGGGTGGGTGGGGGTAGGGGGTGTCCTGTTCTTCAATCTGGACACGATTTCCCGTAACTAGTTTTTTTTTTTTTTTTTTTTTTTTTTTTTGTGAGTTTCTCTGGAGGGACTATTGTGAGTTTTTTTTTTTTTTTTTTGGGGGGGGGGGAAGGGAAAAAACAGATTTCTTTTGATCTGGATCAGAGGCAAAGTTGGTAATATTAACAAATTTCCTCTCTTTCTTTAAATATTTGTTTTCTCTCTCTCTCTCTCTCTCTCTCTCTCTCTCTCTCTCTCTCTCTCTCTTCTCTCTCTCATCTCTCTCTCTCTCTCTCGTCTCCTCTCCTTCTCTCTCTATCTCTCTCTCTCGACTCTCTCTCTCTTCTCTCTCTTCTCTCTCTCTCTCTCTCTCTCTCTCTCTCTCTCTCTCTCTCTCTAATATATATATTATACCTGTCTTGTTGACGTCTGCGAACTCAATTTCTTTACCAACGGCACAGATTCAATGGAGATCTCGCATGCTAAGAAGTTTCGATGAACGTGTAATATCAATGAGAAGAGAATAGAGTTTGATTTTCCATCCATCTACACTCCCCCCTCTCTCTCTCTCTCTCTCTCTGCCTCCATTTCTTTTTCCTTCCTTTCTCCTTCCTTTCCCTCCCCTCCATTCTTCCTGTTTTACCTCTCTCATTCTCCCTCCTTCCCTCTCCCTTCTCCTTCTCCTCCCTCCCTCCCTCTTTTCCTTCCTCTTTCTTCCACCCCCGCTCTCCTTCTCCCGCACTCCTTTACTCCGACCCCCTCTCTCCTTCTCCCCCTTCCCTCCATCCCTCTTTCCTTCCCAATTCTCGCCCTATCCCCTTCTCCCTATCCTTAAGGTCAATTGTTAATAGACCTTTACGTGATGTGGGTGAGGATAAAGGTACTCTCATTGTCCCTTTGAGATGTAAACATTTCTCTAAATAAATTTGAGTCAATAAAAGTCCCATCTTCCATTCACTCCCCTTATCAAACGCAAATAAAATCCCTTCCTGCCCCTATTCCTTTCTTCCTTCCCTCCGTCCCTCTCTCCCTATGTCTCTCCCACCATTCCCTCTCCTTTGTTAGGCATAAAAAGACACATTCCCTCTCTCCCTCTTTTCTCTCTTTCCCACCTCTCACCTTCGCCACCTCCCCTCCCTCCACCTCTCACCTTCCCTCTCCCCTCGCTTCCCTCCCACCCTTCCATCCCCTCACCTCTCACCTTCCTCCCACCACCTCTCACCTTCCCCTACCTCTTCCCCTATACTCCTCCACTATATTACCCCCCCTCAAAAAAAAAAATCCTAGCCACCTCTCTCTCTCTCTCTCTCTCTCTCTCTCTTCTCTCTCTCTCTCTTCTCCTTCTCTCCTCTCTCTCTCTCCCCTCCCTCCCTCCCTCCTCCTCCTCCTCCCTCCCCTCCCTCCCTCCCCTCCCTCCCTACCCCCTCTCCCTCCCTCTCTCCTCCCTCACCTCTTTCTACCCTCCCCCTCCCCTCTTTCTACCCCCCTCCCCTCTCCTCTGTACCACCCACATCAAAACACACACACACACCACACACACACACACACACACACACACACACACACACACACACACACACACACAACACCACACACACACACACACACAGACACACACACACATTCACACGACCAAGTCGCAGGGCCCGCACAGCTCGAAATCCCAGCATCCGCCTCGCCTGATTTACGTCGCGTTAAATGTGATTCCAACGCGGTTTCGAGGCTGTTAGTATTTGTTGCATTTATATTGAGCAAAAACATGTGTGTGACTTGGAGGTCTTCTGTGGCATTTGCGTCGCCGTCGATTCATTCGCGGGGGAATTGTCCTTGTTTGGGTTGTTGTTTATGGTGTGGTGTTAATTATCCTCGTTATTTATTAGTAAGTAGTAGTTGCTATTATCAAACGAGAGGGTAGAGAGAGAGATGAGAGAATAGGAGTGAAGATCCATACGAGAGAGGAGGAGAGCGAGGAGGGAGGAAGAGCGGACGGAGAGATGAACTTGAGAACGAGGATCGAGAGAGAGAAGAAGAAGATGATGAGAAGAAAAGAGAAAGAGATAATGAGCACAATGAGAAAGGAGAAAGAGAGAGAGAGGAAGAGAAAGAGAAATGAGGAAAGAGAAAGACGAAGAGCGAAGAGAGCTGAGAGAGCGCGAAAAAAAAAAACGAGGCCAGTAGAGACGAGACGAGAAGTGAACGGGGGAGAAAGAAGAAGGAAAGGAGAAAAAGAAAGAAAAAGAGAAAAAGAAAAAAAAAATGACAGAGGAAAGAAAGAAGAAAAAGGATTAAAAGAAAAAATAGAAAAAAAATAGAAAAAAAAAAAGAGAGAGAGAGAAGAAAAACAGAAGCAAAGAAATGCCCCGCGCCCCGCCCACGCCAGGACCCGCGGGCGCATACGGCTAATAAACGACCGGAAAATGCATTGTCGCCTCCTGATTAATGGCGGCGGCGACTCGGCTCTCCCTTCGCCGCTGATTGATTTGGCGCTCGGAACGACGGCCGGGAAAGGGAAGGTTTTTATGTCGCGCGTCGCTCGCTCTCTCGCTTTTCTTTCTTTCTTTTTGTCTGTGTCTCTCTTTTTCTTTTGTCTTTTCCTTTTTTCTCGCTCTCTCTTTCTCTCTTTTCTTTCTTTCTCTTTTCTTTCTTTCTTTCTGTTTCTTTCTGTTTCTATTTCTCTTCTTTCTGTTTATGTTTCTCTATTTTTCTGTTTCTGATTCTTCTTGCTTTCTCGCTCTCTTCTCTTTCCTCTTCTCTCTCACTCTCTCTTTCTTTCTTTCTTTCTTTCTTTCTTTCTTTCTTTCTTCTTCTTTTCTCTCACTCACTCACTCACTCACTCACTCACTCCACTCACTCACTCACTCACTCACTCACTCTCACTCATCCTCTCTCTCTCTCTCTCTCTCTCTCTCTCTCTCTCTCTCTCTTCTCTCCTCTCCCTCTTCCTCTTCCTCTCTTCATCTACCCTCTCCCTCTCCCTCTCCCTCTCCCTCTCCCTCTCCCTTCCCGATCTCCTCTCGCCTCTCCCTCATCCCTCCCTCCCTACCTCCCCCTTCTCTACCCTCTCTCTCCCTCGTCCTCTTTCCTCTCTTTTTTTTTCTTTCTCTGTCATCTGTTCTAGGTTTCACAACCGCTCAAAGTGTGGAGAGCTCTTCTTCCTCTTTTTTCTCACACGTCCGTTCTTCTGTCCACCGCTTCTTTGTGTACAAGTACACATGAAGTATCCTCTTGGTGTTGTCTATGTAAGGGGGCAGTGAGAGGTCAAAAGTCGAATGAATATTTTGTAGGCCCTTTTGGCTACAGGTATTGGGGGCTGTGGCAATAGAAAGGGGATAATAATATTTAGAGTATCTACCAAACGGTTTCTTTTCTATCTATTCACGGAAAAGGTGGCTTGGCTGGCCTTGAAAAAAAAAAAAAAAAAAAAAAAAAAAAAAAAATTGGACACGTTAATATTTTTTTTTTTTTTTTTTATTTTTTTTTTTTTTTTTTCACTTTTCATTTTCACGAAGTACGATCTCCTTACCAGTTCTATCGACCCGTGGTGGGTGTCCTTTATCTTTGAGGGACACAATAGTCAGGAGGAAGGGGGTACAGGTTCCATTATTTTTTTTTTTTCCAAAGCTAT
>NW_020870969.1:235340-245340 GCF_003789085.1 Penaeus vannamei
CTCTCCTTCTCCTCCTCCTCCTTCCTCCCTCCTCCTCCTCCTCCACCTCTCCTCCACTTCCTTTTCCTCCTGCTCCTCCACCATCTCCTCCCTCCTCCTCCTCCTCCCTTCCTTTTCCTCTCCTCCTCCTCCAACCACCACCACCACCTCACTCCTCCTCCTCCCTCCTCCATCCTCTCCTCCTCCTCCTCCTCCACATCGCACACCACCACCACCACCACCACCACACACACCATCACATTCCATCTCTTCCTCTCCTCCCACCACCACCTTCCCACTCTCCTCCTCCTCCTCCACATCCTCCTCCTCCTCCTCCCCCCTCCCTCCCCTCCCTCCTCTTCCCTTCCTCCTCCTCCTCCTCCCCCTCCTCTCCTCCCCGCCCCCCTCCCCCCTCCTCCTCCCCTCCTCTCCTTCCCTTTCCTCCTCCTCCTCCTCCTCCTCTTTTCCCATTTCACGCATCCGAGAATAGAACGACTTAGCTTCCCCTTCACCGTATAGTATATATTGAAACTATCATCCAGTAGATCCTTAGCCGACAAATCCTCAGCCACGTGTGTGTGCGTGCGTGTGTGTGTGTGTGTGTGTGTGTGTGTGTGTGTGTGAGTGTGTGTGTGTGTGTGTGCGTGTGTGTGTGTGTGTGTGTGTGTTGTGTGTGTGTGTGTGTGTGTGTGTGTGTGTGTGTGTGTGTGTGTGTGTGTGTGTGTGTGTGTGTGTGTGTGTGTCCGTGTCCATGTTTGTGTGTGTGTGTGTGTATTTATCCGCATGTCTATTTCTTTGCCTGTGTATAACTGATTGCCTTGTCATGTTTGTCTGTCTGCCTGTCTGCTTGTCTGCTCTAACAGTCAGTTTTAATCCCCCTTCTTTAATTAGGACTTAACTCCGTAATGAAGTGAGTGACAACTGGTCGATAGAACACTAATTACTTTACAAATGAGATCCAGTGATTCACGATAGGCTTTTAGAGTGATTTGCGATCAAAGGAAAACTTTTTTTTTTTTTTGGGGGGGGGGATACGATGCCTTTTTATTGTTATTTCTTATGGGTTTGGTGATTTCTCTCTCTTTCTTTCTCTTCTCTCTCTGTCTTTCTCTTCTCTCTCTTTCTCTCTCTCTCTGTCTCTGTCTCTCTCTCTCTCTCTCTCTCTCTCTCTCTCTCTCTCTCTCTCTCTCTCTCTCTCTCTCTCTCTCTCTCTCTCTCTCTCTCTCTCTCTCTTTCGCATCATACTCCTCTTTTGTTTTCGGCTGTCGTCTTTCCGTGATTCCGTATATCACTGATCCTTTCCGCAATCTGTCATCATCAAAATTCCCATCAACTTTTCTTCCTTTTTCATCGACTTTCTCCTTCACTTCCCTCCTCCTCCTCTTCTCCTCTCCACTCCCCCTCTCCTCAATCTGCTCTCTCTCTCCTCCTCTCCCTCCTCCTCCTCCTCCTCATCCCACTCCCTCTCCCTCTCCCCTCAATCTCCTCCTCCCCCTTCCCATTCCTCCTCCTCCCTCCCCCTCTCCCTCTCCTCTTCCTCTTCCCACATTTATCGTCATCCCCGCCACCCACGCTTCTCTCGGGTCTCCGTCGCTTCTCTTTCACCATTCCTTCCACAGGCGATCTGGCGAAGGAAAATACTCGGGATCCTGCGCAAGTATCTCATCTCGTCGAGCTCTCTCTGATGCTTCCCTTTTTAATTAATTTTCTTGTGATTAAAGAAAGAAAGAAAGAAAGAGAAAAAAAATGTGGGGTGGTATTGGTGTTGTTTTTGTTGTTGTTGTTGATGAAGGGTTTGTTGTTTTTGTTTTCATCATCATCATCATCATCATCATCATATCATCATCATCATCATCATTCATCATCATCATCATCATCATCATCATCATCATCATCACATCACCATCATCATCATCACCATCATCATCATCATCATCATCATCATCATTCATAAGCATAGCTTTTCAAATTAGGACTTTGGTCATGAAAAATTTTAACCCTAACACAAATATATACAGAATATAGACGAAAAATTATATCTTTTATTTCCATTCGACTCAAGAGTTCCAGAAAAAAAGAAAAAAAGAGAAAAAAAAAGAAAAATAAGATGCTCCCTTTCATTAGAATCCCACTAATTATGTAAATTTCTGTCCTACTTAATTTTCTAAACCACTTGTCTCTTGCTCCCCTTATCGTTGACCTCCATTTTTCTTTTTTCTTTTTTTTCTTATTCAAAATCTCTTCAACTTCCTCCCCCCCCCCCTTTTTTCACTTCACCTCCCCCCCCCATCCCTTCTCCCTCTATCTACATTTGAGAGTCTTGAGAAACTATTTTTAGTGCTTTTTAAAAGATGCTCTCTCTCTCTCTCTCTCTCTCTCTCTCTCTCTCTCTCTCTCTCTCTCTCTCTCTCTCTCTCTCTCTTCTCTCTCTCTCTCTCTCTCTCTCTCTCCTCTCTCTCTCTCTCTCTCTCTTCTCTCTCTTCTCTCTCTCTCTCTCTCTCTCTCTCTCTCTCTCTCTCTCTCTCTCTCTCTCTCTCTCTCTACTCTCTCTCTCTCTCTCTCTCTCTTCTCTCTCTCTCTCTCTCTCTCTCTCTCTCTCTCTCTCTCTCTCTCTCTCTCTACCCTTTTCTTAGAGATAAAAAGTAAACATACAGGAAAGCAAATGCATAAACAAAACGACGAATAAATGAAAAATTAAAAAAAAATCTGAAAAATTGTAAATGAGAAATGAATGAATACAAAAAAAGAATATAAATGAAAAATAAAATGTAGAAAATGGATAAATGAAAAATGAAGGAATAAAGAAATAGATTTAAATAAACGAATTTAAAGATAACGGCAAAAAAAAAAAAAAAAAAAAAAAAAAACAGGAAATATCCCACCGGTATCTTGGAACACAACCACAGATGTAATTACGTTATGGCCTTGCTCATTAGGTCTTGGGGTAAATGTGTAGATTAAGGAGTGCACCCTGCCCCCCCTCCCCCTCCACGCCCTTATCCTTCTCTTCCCCTCCTTCACTTTCTTTCTCTTCTCTTCCCTTCTTCTTCCCTTCCTTTACCTTCCTTCCCTTCCCTACCCTTTCCTTCTCTTCCTTCTTCCCTTCCCTTTCTTTCCCTTCTTTCCTTCTCTTTCCCTTCCCTTCTCTTCTCCTTACTTCCCATTCCTCCCTTCCTTCCTTCACTTCCTCTATTCCCACACACATTTATGCGTGACTACATGAATACACACACTAAACCACGCTTAATACATACACTCCCCTATATATATACACTTATATACCCCTATCCTTACCCGGTTTTGTACACTTATACCCTTCTCCACACACATCTCAACCCCCCCCCCCCTATCCCTGCGCGCCACTCATCTCCCACAAACACACACATCCCCTCCCCCTTACCCCCCGCTTCACACGCATTCACCCCCCCCCAAAAAAAAAAATATAATAATATATATAATAATAATAATAATGAATAATAATAATAATAAAAAAGATAAATAGATAAAACAAAAAATGTGTAATGCGAACCCGAGCAGGAACCGGCGCGCGCCCTTGGTCGAGCGCGGGTGGGAGGCCGCCTAATGAACACATGGCCTTTAGGTCCTCGTGTGTCTAAGCTTTAATGGCGGCGAAATAAAGGCGTGGACACAGCACAGGATGGCCATAGAAGGAGGGTGCGAACAGCGCGGAAACAGCAGGGGAAGAGCGCGGAAGTAAACTAGAGGGAACGTGGAAACAGCAGAGAAAGAGGCGGAAGCAAAGCAGAGGCAAAGTGGAAACAACGCTAAAATGATACGAAGCGTTTCGAATACAGCAATGAAGCAGATAAAGGAAACGGCAGAGACAGGTCAGGAAATCTGCATTAAAAAAATAGAAGCAGTCAATAGTCAAACATTCGCAATAAACGAGCTGAGAGTAGCAGAAACAGAAGAGAAGCACCACTTAAGCAGACACGAAACAACAAAGACTGAGCGGTAAAACAACACTTAAAAGAGCTCGAACAACACCGAAGCAGACACACCCCTTCGAGTAACGAGCCTTTGCTTATACCTCCAAGTAGCGGACCGTAAAACAACTCGTTACCTGCTTTCCTTTTCGTTAAAATTAAAGCTATATACTCGACGTTAAATATTCCCCTCCGACTACTTTCGTTCCGTTAAAAGATAGACGCTTAAAGTTGCATCATCTTACCCGCGCTTGCTTCCATTTCCGTCAAAGATTTACGCTAGATTTACATTATGTTCTCCCCCTCCCCCTCCCTCCCATTCCCCTCTTCCTTTCCTCACCTCCCCTCTCCCTCCCCTCCCTCCCCTCCTCTCCCCTTCCCTCCCCCTCCCCTCCCCTCCCCTCCCCCCCCCCACCCCTCCCCACCCCTCCCACTACCCTCCCCCCTCCCCCTCCTAGAAACACCATTAGCGACCACTCCCGCAATCGTTGATATTCGTTATAATGAGGTTGTTCTCTCCGTTATAATGATGATGTTCTCTCCGCCTTTGATGTGAAAGAATGGAATGACTTCATTACCAAGGGGGGGGGGGGGGGAGGGGGGAGGGGGAGGGTGATTACACTGATGCTTGGTTAAATTACTGGAATATCTTTTTAATTTTTTTATTTTTTTTTTTTCCTGATTTATGTTTGATGATAAAGATTGTGATTTTTATTTCGCGAATGGGAATGGGATGATTAAAATGAGGTTTGGTTGAATATTTACGTCTTTTTTTTTTTTTACCTTTTTACCCCCTTTTTTTAGAATCAGATGATTATCTTTTCAAAACTCATTAATCTTTTTGTGTAGTGAAGTGAGGGTGAATTTGGTTTTATGTCTGTTTGTCTGGTTACCTTTTTCTTTTTCTTTTTTCTTTATATATATATATATATATATATATATATATATATATATATATATATATATATATATTATATATATATATATATATTCATTTCTTTTTTCCTCGCCTTTCTATCAAGCCATTAAGATAAACAAACAAGCGGACAGATATAAGAACGTAAAAGTGGCTAATACAGTGTTTATATAAGAAAAAGTAAGTTATATAAAAGAGGAAAAGAGTAAGGAGGTTAAGAAGAAGAAAGAAGTAAAATGGAAAGAAAGGAGGGGACGGAGAAGATGATCAAGAAGAAGAGGAGGAGGGAGGGGGGAGAAGAACAGGAGGTGGAGGAGGGGGAGAAAACAGACGAAGGGAAAGAAGAACAGAAGATGGAGAAAGACATATATATATATATATATATATATATATATATATATATATATATATATATATATATACATATATATATACATATATACATATATATATTACATATATATATACATACATATATATATATATTATATATTATATATAATATATATATATATATATATATATATATATATATATATATATGTATGTGTGTTATATGTGTGTGTGTGTGTGTGTGTGTGTTGTGTGTGTGTATAACGAGATGGATAAAAAGAGGGGGAGAGAATGATAAACAAAACAAACACAAAAAATGAAAAAGAAAAAGAAAAAAGGGAGGGGGAGGGGGTGGAGAGCAAAGTGAAGCAAGCTGATACTAACCTTGTCAGTTCTACTACAAAGTGGCTGTTAGCTCGTAATTGCTGGCTTGGAAGTGTCGACCACCGGGGATTCTGTTTTTTTTTTTTTTTTTACTTTGTATTTGTTTATTTATTTATTTTTTTTACTTTCTATTTGTTTATTTTTTACTTATTTTTTTTTAAGTTTCTATTTGTTTATTTTTTGTTTTATTCATTTTTTTATATTTTGTTTATTTTTTATATTTATTTATTTTTTACTTTATATTTGTTTATTTCTTATTTTTTTTACTTTCTATTTGTTTTTTGTTTTTTTAATTTTTTACTTTCCATTTGCATATTTTTTATCTTCACTTTTTATTTTGTTAATTTATTATTTGTTTATCGGTTTTGCGAACTCGTCTTTATACTTTCGTACGTTTATTGTTTTTTTTCTTTTCTTTTCTTTTCTTTTTCTTTTACTGTGCATCTCCGTTTTTCCAGTGTTTGTATTTTATTGATTTATTTCTTTTTTTGCATATATATTTTTTTTTCTTTTTTTCTTAGACATGATTCGTTTTCCATCTCATGTTTATGTTTATTTTTCTCCTCTTTGTCCTTTCTCGTTTCACATTCTTCCCTTCTCTCTCTCTCCTTTATCGGCATTATGTCTCTCCCTCCTTCGTAAAGTGGCGATGAATAGCGAATCCGAGATCCCACAGCAATCCCTGGGCCGGAAGGATTGTAAGGATGTAAGGATTGACATTTCGGGAAGAGGAGAGCGACGGGAAGCGCGCAGGATGAGTGGGTTAGGTGATGTTTTTTTTTTTTTTTTTTTTTTGGGGGGGGGGGTAGTTTTGGATATTGTGGGTCTTTTCGATGTTTTATTTGTTTTTTTTTTTTTCTTTTTTTTTTTTTTGATCTCTCTCCTTTTCTTTTTTCTTCACTTCTTTTCTCTCTCTCTCTCTCTCTCTCTCTCTCTCTCTCTCTCTCTCTCTCTCTCTCTCTCTCTCTCTCTCTCTCTCTCTCTCTCTCTCTCTCTCTCTCTCTCTCTCTCTCTCTCTCTCTCTCTCTCTCTCTCTCTCTCTCTCTCTCTCTCTCTCTCTCTCTCTCTCTCTCTCTCTCCCCTCCTCCCTCCCTCCCTCCTCCCTCCTCCCCCCTCCCTCCCTTCCCTCCCTTCCTTCCTCCACCTCTCCATCTCCCCTCCATCTCCCCCTCTCTCACCATCCCTCCCTCCCTCCCCACCCCATCCTCCTCCTCACCCTCACCCCACCTTCTCCCTCCAACGCAAACCCGAATATTTTTGACTCAGATGACATCGCGCCGTGACCCCGACTCGTCCTCCAAGGCAGTCAGCGCCAGACGTCACCAAGGCTCTTATAACGGGACAGGAATTCGCACACACATACACTGGTTCCGCGGTAAATAAGGCAGACTCGGCTCCTGACCTTTTTTTTTTCGCCGCTCGCCAGCTTCGTTGCGTCTCTCCTCATTGTGCGTCACTGTCAGGACCGTGATGGGGATTCACTGTTGATGTTCCCATCTCTCTCTCCTTCTCATTCTCTCCCTCTTATCCTCTTCTCTTCTCATCCTCTCTCCTTTCTCTTTCCCTCTCCTCTCCTTCTCCGTCCCCCTTCCCCCCCCTCTCTTTCCCTTCTCTTCTCCCTCTCCCTACATCTCTCCCTCACCTTCTCCTCCCCCTCCTGCTCTTCCCCTTCCCTTTCCCTCCCCCCACCCCCAACCCTCCCCCTCCCCTCCCTCACTCCCAATTCTCTCCCTTTCTCCCTCCCTTCCCCTACGCTTACCCCTTCCCTCTCCCTCTCCCTCCCCCCCTCCCCCCTCACTCCCTCCTCCCTCTCCCCTCCCCTCCCTGCTTTACCCCTTCCCTCTCCTCTCCCCAGCCCTTTCTCCTCCCTCCCTCTCCCTCTCCCTCCCTCACTCCCAATTCTTTCCCTTTTCTCCCTCCCTTCCCCCCTGCTTACCCCTTCCCTCTCCCTCTCCCACCCCCAGCCCTCCCCCTCCCTCTCCTCTCCTTCTCCCTCCCTCACTCCCAATTCCTCTCCCTTTCTCCCTCCCTTCCCCTCCTGCTTTACCCCTTCCCTCTCCCTCTCCCCCACCCCCAGCCCTCTCCCCCCCTCCTCTCCCTCCCTCACCCCAATTCCTCTCCCTTTCTCCCTCCTTCCCTCCTGCTTTACCCCTTCCCTCTCCCTCTCCCCCACCCCCAGCCCTCTCCCTCCCCTTTCCCTCCCTCACTCCCAATTCCTCTCCCTTTCTCCCTCCCCCTCCCTCCCCTCCCGCTCCCTCCCCTCTCTCAACCACATCCCGTCACCGGCTCTCACAGACCAAAACCCAGTATTTTCCCTGCGTGACATTTTCCGCGCAGTTTCTGGTGGAAACCTTTTTTTCCATTTTTTTCTCTGTATCTTCATGAGCCGGAATAAAAGTCTGGAAACTTTTTATTTTCTTTTGTATATATACACGCTGATAGATAGAAGAGAGGAAGGTGGGGGAAGGCAGAGAGAAGGAAAAAAGAAGACAGATAAAGCAAGAGAGAGAATATGTATGTATATATGTGTGTGTGTGTGTGTGTGTGTGTGTGTGTGTGTGTGTGTGTGTGTGTGTGTGTGTGTGTGTGTGTGTGTGTGTGTATGTGTATAATGTATATGTATGTGTGTGTGTGTGTGTGTGTGTGTGTGTGTGTGTGTGTGTGTGTGTGTGTGTGTGTGTGTGTCTGTATGTGTCGTACATATTTTACTACCGTAAGGAAACCTTTTCCACGACCATGCAAGTAAGGTAAAATCAATTCCACTTACTTAATCAAATGTGTTTGCTTCCCTCGTTACGTCAGAGGCGCAAATAGTTACATCAGATAAGACATCGGAATTGCGTGTCTTGGAAAGGGGGGGGGCAAGGGGGAGGTAGGGGGGGCTCTACGTCTCCCTATACATACGTTGATCAGTGTCTAACTTCCCTGAACTTCACCCCTCTCCCCTCGCCGAGATAAAGGGAACATCACGTTATCTTCGAATGTTTGTTCTGTTGGAGAAGATTCGAATCGTAACGGTCGTAACGGTTATTGCCTGTCAGGGAAACGTTTAAGTCAACGTTTCATCGAAGTTTCATCGCTTATAGATTTGTTCTTAATTTGTTTCCTTTATGGTTCACTTTGTTTTATATATTGCGTGTCATAATTTTAGGGACCTTTCTCGTCTATGTGATTATTTACATCAGAGAGAGAGAGACAGAGACAGAGACAGAGAAGCAGAGAATGAGATTGAGAGAAAGAGAGAGAAGAATAAGAAAAAGAAGAGAGATGGGGCAGCAGACACAGCCATGGGAAAATAGTAGAGTAAGAAAGAGAAGCGGAGAGAATAGGATAAAGAACAGAGAGAGAGAAAGACGAGATTCACAGGTGTGGAAAAGAAAAAAAAAGATAAAATGAGAAGCAGATAAGGAAGATGGGCAGGAGGCGGTGGAATGGGCGTGGGGGTGGGGGTGGGGTGAAGCACTAACACCCGCGCGTGACAGTTGGTGGGCGTGAGAAAGGACAGTTTGTGGCCCATGCGTGGAGCGAAGGGGAGGGGGAGGGGGAGGTAAGAGGGGCGTTTTATGGGTCTGGGCTTAGGCACGGTTTGGCGACCTTTTATGCAATTAAACGTTCGCATTCCAACCAGTTCCCATGTCAGAGTCTAAAATATATATATATATATATATATTATATATATATATATATATATATATATATATATATATATATATATACATATATGAATGTATATACATATGTATATTTATATGTATATTCATATGTGCATGCATAAACACATAAATATATATATATATATATATATATATATATATATATATATATATATATATATATATATATATATGTATATATATTATATATATGTGTGTGTTGTGTGTGTGTGTGTGTGTGTGTGTGTGTGTGTGTGTGTGTGTGTGTGTGTGTGTGTTGTGTGTGTGTGTGCGTGTGTGTATAAATATATGTAAAAATGTATATATATATATATATATATATATATATATATATATATATATATATATATATATATATATATATATATATATATATATATATATATATATATATATATATATATATATATATATATATATATATATATATATATATATATATATATATATATATATATATATATATATATATATATATATATATAATATATATATATATTATATATATATATATATATATATATATATATATATATATATATATATTATATAATTATATATATATATATATATATTATATATATATATATATATATATATAATATATATATAATATAAATATATATTATATATATTATATATATATATATATATATATATATATATATATATATATAATATATATATATATATATATATATATATATATATATATATATATATTAATGTACACACACACACACACACACACACACACACACACACAC
>NW_020870969.1:250340-257840 GCF_003789085.1 Penaeus vannamei
GTTTTCTTGTTTCATTTATGTATTTGCGTGTTTTTCTATCTCCTTTCTCCTCATATTCCTCTCTCTTTTTCTCATATTTCTTATTCTCTTTTCTATTTATTCATTTTATTATTTATTATTTTATTTTTTTTTTTGAGTGTGTTTGATTTCATGATTTCCTTGTTTTCTGTTTTTAATATTTTTCTCTTGTTCCAAATCTTTCTTATTTCCACTGTCGCTTCTAATTTAATTTCCGATCTTGTCATTAAATTCATCTTCAACTCTTTCTTTATCAAGTTTGCTCATCCCCGAGTTTTATTCTTTCTCTTTTTTTATATTCCCCATTTCCATATATATTTTTCTCTCTCTCTCGCTTAATCTCTGCCAAGTTTTGTTCTTTTGTAATTCTCTCTTCCTTTTCTAGTTCCATTTGTTTTCTCTTATCCTTGTTCTCATTTTTATTTCAATGTCCCATTCTTTCTTTTTTTTTACTATCTCCCATTCTCCTCCTAGTCGCTCTTACTCCTATCTCCCATTCTCCTCCTAGTCGCTCTTATTCCTATTTCCATTCTCCTCCTATCCGCCCTTATTCCCATTCTCCTCCTAGTCGCTCTTACTCCTATCTCCCATTCTCCTCCTAGTCTCCTATTCCCATTCCCATTCTCCTCCTAGTCGCTCTTATTCCTATTTCCACTTTCATCGCGACCTTTCTATTCCCGTTTTCCATTCCTTGTGCCGCTCGCCTAAGATTGCGAACAGGCGTCGGCAAGAGATTCATTCTATTAAGTGTATGTGGACTGTAAAATTGGATGATGAACCTTATTCGCGTGGGTATGGTGATGCTCTCTGTGTCTGTCTGTCTGTCTTTCTCTTTTCGTTCGCTTTCTCTTTCTGTCTGTGTCTGTGTTTTTTTTTTTTCTTTTTTTTCTTTCTATTTCTTTCTTCTTCTCTATTCTCTCTGTCTTCTCTCTCTCTCTCTCTCTCTCTCTCTCTCTCTCTCTCTCTCTCTCTCTCTCTCTCTCTCTCTCTCTCTCTCTCTCTCTCTCTCTCTCTCTCTCTCTCTCTCTCTCTCTCTCTCTCTCTCTTCTCTCTCTCCTCTCTCTCTCTCTCTCTCTCTCTCTCTCTCTCTCTCTCTCTCTCTCTCTCTCTCTCTCTCTCTCTCTCTCTCTCTCTCTCTCTCTCTCTCTCTCTCTCTCTCTCTCTCTCTCTCTCTCTCTTCTCCTCTCTCTCTCCTCTCTCTCTCCCCCTCTCTCCCTTCCCCCTCTCTCCCTCCTTCCTCCCTTCTCCCTCTCCCTCCCTCCCTCCCTCCCTCCCTCCCTCCCTCCCTCCCTCCCCTCCCTCCCTCCCTCCCTCCCTCCCTCCCTCCTCCCTCCCTCTCCCCCCCATCTTCCCCATCCTTCTTCCTCTCTCCCTCTTTTTCCTCAACTCATCTCCCCTCCTCCATACCACCAGCCACTCCAGCATCCGCTCCATGCAGATTTATCTCCCGGGCCTCGAGCATCTCCCTCACCATCATCCATCATCCACTCCTCTTCTGATCAATCATCCATCGTTATCGTAATTAATTATTACCGCTGAGATAACTCGGTTTCCTCGTCGGCGGCTTTTAGGAGAGGTGAGAGAGGAGTGGGGAGAGAGAGGGAGAGGAGGAGAGGGAGGAGGAGGGCGAGAGAGGAGGGCGAGAGTGAGAGGGAGGGGGAGGGAGAGAGAGGAGTGGGGAGAGGGAGGGAGAGAGAGAGGAGGAGGGGAGGGTGGGAGAGAGATGAGAGTGAGGAGGAGGGGAGAGGGGAGGAGTGGTGAGAGGGTGAGGTGGAGAGGGGAGAGTGAGAGGCGGAGAGGGAAGGAGAGGGAGATGAGTGGTGAGAGAGAGGGAGGAGGAGGGGGAGGGAGGAGAGAGTGAGAGGGAGGGGGAGGAGAGGTGGAGAGGGAGAGGAGTGGTGAGAGAGAGGAAGGGTAAGAGGAGAAAGAAGAGGGGGGGAGAGGAAAGGGAGGGGAGAGGAAGGACGGATTGGCGGACAGATAGATAGATAGAGAGAGAGAGAGAGAGAGAGAGAGAGAGAGAGAGAGAGAGAGAGAGAGAGAGAGAGAGAGAGAGAGAGAGAGAGAGAGTGTGTGTGTGTGTGTGTGAGAGAGAGAGAGAGAGAGTGAGAGGAGAGAAAGGATGAGAGAAAAAAAAGATAGAAAAAGAGAGAAAAACAAACAGAGAGAGAGACAGAGACAGAGACAGAGAAACAGACAGACAAAGAGAGACCAGTAAAGACCTCTTTATCAGGATTAATAACGTCATCCAAGGGAGAGTGGGCCGATGACGTAACATTCCAAACGCCATTAGTTAAGACGGGACCGGGTTGGGCGCGAGAAGGCGGGGAGGGGGAGGGGGAAGGGGGGAGGGGGAGGTCCCAGCAGGCAGCCCGGAAGGAGGAAGGACATCCGGGGATTTTTATTTATCTATTTGTTTATTTGTTTATTTATTTGTTTATTGTTTTTAGGGGGAGGATATAGTTTTTAGTTCTATTTTATTTTATTTTTTTATTATTATTTTTTTGAGAGCGAGAGACAAGGTATGATATTATTTTTTATTCGTCTTATTTTTATCAATATTTGGTGGTGATATTATTATTATTATTATTATTATATTATTATATTATTAATTATATTATTATATATTATTATTATTATTACTATTATTACAATTTTTACTATTATTGTTATTTAAAACGCGCTATTATTCATGTTTATATTAGAAATATATATTTACATTTATATATTTATTTGATAAGAATCAGGCAGAAACGTTCCACCAATTCATTCTTATCAGGATTATAAATACATATGTGCGTTAGTATGTTTGTATGTACGCGCTCAATTTTTTATACGTATTCATATTTAACGTCATGTGTCTCGTCGTTATCATTATCTTAAACACCTTCTTCCTCCTCAGATAAGCAGTAATTTCCAATTCTCTTATGATATGATAAGAGCGTTAGGCGGGACGGCGGCACATGCATTATCTCCCAATAGCGTAGTTACGAATAAAGTTCATTCATAAAAATTGTTCTATATATCGCGCCAAAATGGTTCCGCGGAGCCGGTTGACGACTCGCTTAACTATTCGCGCGCCAAAATTTTTTTATTAACTATGTCGTGCGTCCGTTCGTCGTTGCGTTTTATTATATGACTTTACGTTGGGCTTTTGTGTTCATTTTTGAACATTTATTTTTTTTATTTATTTTTATTATATATATATATATTTTTTTGCTGTCACATGCGCGCACACGCACACACACACACACACACACACACACACACACACACACACACACACACACACACACCACACACACACACACACACACACACACACACACACACACACACACACACACACACACACACACACACACACACACACACACACACACACACACACACACAACACACACACACACACACACACACACACACACACACACACACACACACACACGACACCAGAGGACGGAAGAAGCAGGCAAGTAGCGGCGAGGCAGACGATGGCGTGGGAAGGAGATATCTGGCCCCAGGTGTGAGGGCGGAGAGAGAGAGGGGGAGGGAGAGGGAGAAGGATTGGTGTGAAGGAGGTGAGGATGAAGAAGGAGAGGGAGGGGTGAGGAGGGTGCGGATGAAGAAGGAGAGGGAGAAGAAAGAGGAGAGGGTGAAGAGGAGAAAGAAGAAGAAGGAGGGAGAAAAGAAGGAGAAGGAGAGAGAGATACAGATAACAGACAGAAAAGACAAAGAGAGAGAGAGAGATAAACAGAAAAGCCAGAGACAGAGAACGAGAGAGACCAAGAGGTTCCCTTGGCCCCAACAGACGTCCTAAGTTCCCTTGCCCCCCCCCCCCCCTCTCCCATCGAGCTCGGGAGGGGGGAAAGGGGCTCAGGTTCGGGGGGGGGGGGGGCGGTCGGGAAAATGATAGGTTGTTTTCGGGGGGGGGTGGGGGGTGGGGGGGGTGAGATGTTTATTATGTTGCTCCTCTCTTTCGTAGAAACATTTTTTTTATTTGTTTATCATTTATTTGTCTCTATTATATTGTTTGATTTTGTAGTTAGTTTTAAATCGACTTCTTCGAATTTAGAGAAATTTCGAATATTTTCGTTGTTAGTTCTGTTATTGTTTTTTGTCCTATTATCATTCTTTATGCTACTATAATTGTATGCTAATAATAATCCTCATGATTATTAGTGATGAAGAGATCAACGTCATATCCACACAATTATATTATATACAGCAATTACGCGTCACATTACTGCACATTCGTAACAAAATAAAATATTTTTCCCGCCATTTTTTCCCGCCAATTTTTCCCGCCCATTTGCCAGCGCCCTTTCCTCTCCGTCTCACTCACATGTTGTGTAAACTTAGCAGCGGTATTGACTTCTTGCTCGCCGATCTATATTCGCTTCTCTCATGAATAATTCCGATACGTATCTTACATGTGCTCTTCATGCCACGACAGGAGTCTGTTTGTTTGTGTGTGTGTGTGTAGGAGTGTTTTGTGGGGAATGGGAGTGTGGGGGATGCGTGTGTGTGTGTGGTTGAGGAGGGGGGTGTGTGTGTGAGTGTGTGTAGGTGGGTGCGAGTGTGTTCGTGTGTGTGTGTGTGTGTATGTGTATGTGTCGTGTGTGTGTGTGTGTGTGTGTTATGTGTGTGTGTGTGTTAGTGTGTGAGTGTGTGTGTTAGTGGATGCGAGTGTGTGTTGTGTTAGTGGATTGCGAGTGTGTTGTGTTGTTAGTGGATGCGCAAGTGTGTGTGTGTGAGTGTGTGTGTTAGTGGATGCGAGTGTGTGTGTGTGAGTGTGTGTGTTAGTGGATGCGAGTGTGTGTGTGTTAGTGGATGCGAGTGTGTGTGTGTTAGTGGATGCCCAGTGGATGTGTGTGTGTGTTGTGTTTAGTGTCCGACGTGTGTGTAGTGGATGCGAGTGTGTGTGTGTTAGGATGCGAGTGATGTGTGTGTCGTGTAACTCCGTGTGCGTGAGTGTGTTGTTACGATGTGTGTGTAGTTGGATGCGAGTTGTGTGTGTGTATGTGTGCGAGTGTGTGTGTGTGAGTGTGTGTGTTAGTGGATGCGAGTGTGTGTGTGTGGATGCTGTGTGTGTTAGTGGATGCGAGTGTGTGTGTGAGTGGTGTGTTAGTGGATGCGGTCTGCGAGTGTGTGTGTGTGTTAGTGGATGCGAGTGTGTGTGTGTTAGTGCGAGTGTGTGTGTGTGCGTGTGTGTGTGTGTGTGTGTGTCCGTGTGTGTGTGTGTGGAGAGAGAGAGAGAGAGAGACGGAAAGCTGTTGACTCGCGCTGAGACACGAGAGGGGATGAGTTCTGTCTTTTTGTTTGTCTATCTGTCTGTCTGCGGAGGTCTTTGTTTACCTTTGCCTCTCTCTCTTGTTTGTTTCTCCTTTTTCTTTCCTTCTGTCTGCCTGTATTTAGTGAAAAAGAAGAGCGAAACAGACAGAAAAGCATAAAATGAGAGAGAGGGCGAAGCAGACACACACACACACACACACACACACACACACACACACACACACACACACACACACACACACACACACACACACACACACACACACACACACACACACACACACACACACACACACACACACACACACACACACACACACACACACACACACACACACACACACACACACACACACACACACACACACACACACACACACACACACACACACACACACACACACACACACACACATACACACACACACACATCTACAGCTCACTAATTGAATCCGCGGTAATGCAGATGAAAGGTAACTGGATACTAATGAATTATATAGAATTATATGATGTCTTTAATGATAACAACTGGGAAATTAACTTCCGGTGATGGTAGTGATGATGATTAATGGTGAAATTTGTGAGTGTGTATTGTATATCTATTTTATTATTATTATTATTGTTATTATTATTATATTATTCTTGTTCATGACATTTATTTGTTATGATGCGAAGGCGAGGAGGATTTTTCGAGATTTTCTTTTTTCCTTCTTTTCTATTTACCAAATTTTCATTCTCCTCTACGTCATACTTCTACTTCTTCCTCCTCCTCTTTCACTTCTTCTTTCTGACGTCATAATTTTCTTCCTCGATCGCTACTTCCTCTTCCTTTTCTTCTGCGTTTTCGTCTTCCCTTTTCCTCTTCTCCTACTTTCTCTTTCTGACGGCATCATTTGCCTCCTCTGTCTCTAGTTCCTCCTCCTTTTCCTCTTGATCTTCATTTTCCTCTTCCTCTTCATTTTCCTCATCCTCTTCATCTTCATTTTCCTCTTCATTTTCTTTCTGACATCATCTGCGCCAAAGAATAAGAGGATTAGGTAGTTCCGTGACGAGTATATTCATCATGCGGAGGAAGAGAGAGAGAGAGAGAGAGAGAGAGAGAGAGAGAGAGAGAGAGAGGAGAGAGAGAGAAGAGAGAGAGAGAGAGAGAGAGAGAGAGAGAGAGAGAGAGACAGAGTGAAAGGGAAGGAGGGAGGGAGAGAGAGAGAGAGAAAATATTCGCCTAAACTTCTATCAAAAAACAAAAAACATAATCAAGGAATCAACAACAACAAAAAGCTAAAAAAAAAAAAAAAAAAAAGTAAAGAAAAGAAAACTGAACTTACAGTGTATTAACAACAAAATTCCCACACAATAAAGACCGTTATTTAACTATTCACACGAACAGAGGCGAGAAACCCCATAACCGCATCAGTCCGTTACGCATCAATTTTCAAAATTTCGAATCGTACGCTTGGCGGGAGTCTTCTGTTCAGGGGAGACTCGCACAAAGGAAGAAGCCGTTGAGGAAGGGTGGCTGGTTTACTCGTATTTCTTATTTTTACCTCTTTTCCCTCTTATTTTTATTCTCTTTTCCTTTCATCTTTTCATTTTGTTGTTCGTTTTTTTGTTTATTTCTCCTTTCCCTTTTTCTTTATCTATTCCCAAGTGTCTCGAGTTACCATAGCAATGCAGTGGTATTTAACTTTGACTTGGTAATTGGAAATGGTATTGAACGTTTTACATTTATTTAATTAAGGTGACTAATCATGTCAGCTTATTTGTCTATCATTTTGGTAGATTTTATTTATTTTTTATTCTCTCTAATCTTGGCAAGCAACTCAATTAGTAATTTATTAACAACCAACGCAAACAATTTATTTGATTTTAAAAAACATTTGTCTCTCATTCTGGTAGATTTTATTTCATTATTATGCTGTCCAATCTCAGCAATCAACTCCATTAGTACATATTTATTATCAACCAACATAATCAATTTATTCAATGTTATAAATAATTTGTCTATCATTCTGGTAGATTTTATTCCATTTTCATTCTCTCTAACCACAGAAATCAACTCAATTAGTACCTATTCAGCCACAACCAACATACCATAACAACATAAATCCCGTATAGCCAACATGGACACGGCGACGACCTGCGTGTGTGTCAAGGTTCATAATAGATATAATGGTGTTGATGTACCTT
>NW_020870969.1:262840-277840 GCF_003789085.1 Penaeus vannamei
TATATACAACACAGCTAGTTCACAAAAAAGGGAAACGAACCTAACTAAACGTCAATTTCCAAAAGTCCATAAACACCAAAAGAATAAATAAATAAATAAAAGAAAAAAAAAATTCGCAGCGTTAAGAGCGAAAGTGAATCATCCGGAAAGAGAACGAAAAAGAAGCGTTTTTTTTTTTTTTTTTTTTTTTTTTTTTCTTTTTTTTTTTTTTTTTTTTTTTTCCTCTCGATTCCCTCGACTGGCCAAGGGCGAGTCGGATTCTACTCTTCTAACTCGATTGTGGGATCCTCGAGTCGTTCGGGCGTGGAAACCCGACTCGGATATCCGGGGGCGTTTTTTTTTTTTTTTTTTTTCTTTTTTCTTTTTGGGGGCGTTTTTTTTTCTTTTGGGGTTTTTTTTTTTTGGGGGGGGGCGTTTTTTTCTTCTTTGGGGGGCGTTTTTTTTTTTTTCCTTTTTTTGGGGGGCGTTTTTTTTTCTTTTTTGGGGGCGTTTTTTTCTTTTTTTGGGGGCGTTTTTTCTTCTTTTTTTGGGGGCGTTTTTTTTTCTTTCTTTTCTTTTTCTCTTTTTTCTTATCTTTTTCTTATCTTTTTGTTGATTTATTCTTTGCAAGAACGAAGGATATGGATACATGCGTAATATATAATCGTTGTAAGCTCAGATGTGAAGAACCACGTTTCCCTTATCAGGTTCATTGTTAAATTAAGATCGTTGCGCTTGGGATATATTTGAATTTTGTGTGTGTGTGTGTGTGTGTGTGTTGTGTTGTGTGTGTGTGTGTGTGTTTATGTGAATGTGAGCTTATATGTTCTCGTTCAAACTGAAAGAGTTGAAATGTCAAATATTATTTTGGAAATCTAAGACCTTAAAAAACGATTTTTTTTCTGCACAGGTCTTAAAATGTCTTAAATTTGCCCAAAGCAAATCCTTGTTCGCTTAAAAGTACATATACCTGTTACCGGCGCACACCATCGCGATGCACTCACTCGCGGATCTGTACCCGGCTTGATCGGAAATCATTAGTCAACAATACTAGACCTTGAACTCAGCTGATCGACACGACTGTTTACTTATGGGCTGTGTGTAAAAAAAAAAAAAAAAAAAAAAATCGAGAGGCTGTGTAAAAATCATTTCGGGTGAATTTTTCATCTTGTTCACTAACGCGACAATGGGGAAGTGTGTCTATTCAGCGACAAGTAGCTGTTAAGAATCTTGGATTTCTTGAGTTTATGTGTGCGCAAGAATCATGTATATGCATATAAATGTGTGTGTGTGTGTGTGTGTGTGTTTTTGTGTGTGGGTGTGTGCGTGTGCGTGTGTGTGTGTGTGTGTGTGTGTGTGTGTGTGTGGTGTGTGTGTTGTGTGTGTGTGTGATGTATGTATGTATGATAATATGCATATGCTACATGCATCTGTGTATGCGCATACATCTCCGCTCCTCGTCGAAAGCAATCGCCGCCCGACAAACACGCAGGATTGACGGTATTTGCGTTCAGCCACAAGGTAATTGCGCCCTTCCCGGCGGGCGGACGGACGGCATCGTAGCGTCGAGCGCGCGTCTGTCCAAATAGGCAAGACAAACGCGACTTTATGTTTATCCAGAGCTGACCTCATTCCCTCGACAGTCTGGGGGAGCTTCTATAATGCAGAGGTTGATTAACTGTTGCTCAGATCGCTCCACAATACGTACGTCTTGTGTCCTTTTTTTTTCCTTTTTTTTTTTTATTTGGTCTTGTGCCTTTTTTTTTTTTAAGGGGAGATAGGAAATCAGTAAGTCTGTCTTTCTCTCCTGTTTTTTTTTCTCTCACAGATCTTCAGGGCTGTTTATCGACTCGAACGGTAAACACACTCCAGACGCGCGCAGTCGTGGGATTGGTGTAGTGTTATTTGCCCCTTGAATAAGTTTGCCTTGGGAGAGCAGCATAACCAAGACACAGAGAAAGACAGAGAAATGAGAGAGAGAAAGGGGGAGAAGAGAGAGAGGGGGTGGGGGAGGGAGGAGAGAGAGAAGAAGTGAAAGAGAACAGGGGGGAGAGAGAGAGAGAGAGAGAAAGGGGGGAGAAGACAGAGAAAGAGAGATGAGAGGAGAGAGAGAAATCGGGGGAGAGAGAGAGTGAGAGAAGGGAAAAGAAAAGAAGAGGAATTCTAAAGACAAAAAATAATAAAGAAAGAGAGTGAAAGGGAATAAAAAAAGAAAGAAAAGGCACGAGAGAGAGAGAGAAAAAAAAAGGGAAAAGGAAAAAGAAAAGGAATTCTAAAGACAAGGAATAATAAAAAAAAGAAAGTGAAAGAGAATAAAAAACAAAAAAGAAAGAGCGCGAGGCAGACAGACAAACAAAAGATAATTACAGCATGAGCAGCAAAATGAATAAACAGCGAGAGAATAGCAGAATAACCGATAGTAAGTAAAAAAAAAAAAAGAAAAAAAAAAAAAAAAAAGGACTGGAAGGAAAGACTAATAAACAAAATTAATTACACGAATTCTTTGAGAAGTTCGAGGCCGTCTCCGAAATATAGGAATCCATGAAGTTAGGCTGGCTTTAACGGGGGGGGGGGGGGGGGGGGGGGGCATGCATCTGGAAAAGGAGACTGGGGTAAGAGAGAAGGAGGGGGGATAGGAGGGGAGGCGAGGAAGGAGGGAAGGAGGGAGGAGGGAGAAGGAGAGAGGGGAAGGCCAGGAAGGAGAGAGGGAGGGCGAAAGAAGGAGGGGAGGGAGGGGGGGAGAGAGGAAGGGGGAGAAAGAGAGGAAGGGAGGGAGAAAGAGAGGAAGTTAAGGAGGAAAATGAAGGAAGGAAGGAGGAATATGAATGAAGGAAAGGAAGGAGGAATATGAAGAGGAAGGGATAGGAGGGAAATGAAGGAAGGAAGGAAGAAGAAGGAAATGGGATAGGAAGGAAGGAGGAAATGAAGGAAGGAAGGAGGAAATGAAGGAAGGAAGGAAAGGAGGACAAGCGAAAGGAAGGAAGGCAAGAGGAAGAAGGAAGAAGAAGGAAGGAAGGAAGGAGGAAAGGAAGGAAGGAAGGAGGAAAGGAAGGAAGGAGGAAAGGAAGGAAGGAAGGAAGGAAGAGAAGAGAGGAAGAGAAAGAGAGGAGAGAGAGAGAGAGAAGGAGAGAGAGAGAGAGAGAAGAGAGGAGAGAGAGATGAGAGAGGGAGAAGAGAGAGCGGGAGAGACAGGAGAGAAAGAAAAAAAAAGAGAGGACAGACAGACAGAGGTGGGAGAATTAGGAGCGGTGAAAAAACAGTGCTACATACCACTGCCATGTTAAGAATCAAATATGTAAATGTTGCAAAATATTGCTATCAATCCTACTGCAAAGGTACTATTACTGCCTACAACACGGGTGGCCACTAAATCTCTCGTTCAGTGCCACCCTCCATCACTCTATTAACAATGCAAGAACTACCAGTACGGTGCCACAAAACAGGTATGATAATGGGAACGGTAGTAAGAACATAAGTAATGGTAGTGACAGCGATTCTAGATTATGAATATAAACGAAGAGAAAGGAGAGAGAGAGAGAGAGGAGAGAGACGGAGAGAGAGAGAGAGAGAGAGAGAGAGAAGAGAGAGAGAGAGAGAGAGAGAGAGAGAGAGAGAGAGAGACTTAGAAAGACAGACAGACAGACAGAATTTTATTTTAATCGATTTTATTCTATTCTATTTGATAAATTTATTGAGAGAGAGAGAGAAAGAAAAATGACAGAAGGAAAGAAGAAAGAAGGAAAGAAAAAGAAAAAAAAGAGAACGACCTGAAATATGGCAGAAACTTCAGCAAGTCAGCAGCAGTCGAACGCATCCATCACAGCGCAGAGCGGATACCGGGCCCGCCCTCGGACTCGCACACCAACAAGAGCTGCTCGACGATTTGCTGACGCGGCGGTTGGCGTGTGGGCGGTCGTGAGAGGAGGGAGGAGGAGGGGGGGAGGGGGGAGGGAGGGAGGGAGGGAGGGAGGAGGGAGGCAGAGGGAGGGAGGGAGGAGGAGGGAGGAGGAGAGGAAGGGAGGGAAGGAAGGAGAAGAGGGAAGGGAGGGGGAGGGAGGGAGGGAGGGAGAGAGGGAGGGAGTGAGGGAAAGTTAGGAAAAGGGGAGAGAGAACAAGAGAAGAGAGGAGAGAGAGAGAGAATGAAGGAAGGAAGGCAAACGTAGAAGCATTCTTTGATGTTAGGATGGGATATATATATGTGTGTGTGTGTGGATTGATGGCTGGCAAAAAGAAAGAAAATGAAGAGAAAAAGTGAGATTCTTAAAAGGAGAACCTAAATTTGGAGGAGAAACAGCACAAAGGAAAAGAAGTTGAAAACAACAAAATAAAACCAAATGAACTCAAAAAAAAAAAAAAAATCTGAACAAACACAACAAACAAAAATCCAAAAACGACAGCAAAAGTAATCGAGCAAAAAGGCACGAGAGAAGAGGAAAACACCGAATAATAATAAAAAAAAGCCCATATAAGGAGAGAGGTCGTCCTTGGAGTCTATCGGCGCCGAGAGTGAGCAAAGGGTAAATAACTCCCACGTCAAGAAGGCGCTGGCTGCGGCGACAACCCCATCTAGGCATAGAATTTAAAGCTTTTTTGCCTCCCCTTTTTACCTCTCTCTCTCTCTCTCTCTTTTTTTTCTTTTCTTTTCTTAGGGGGGGGGGTTAGGGGGCGACTCTCAGGAGATGGATTTCCTCGGAGGTCTTTTAAGAGGCGTTGGGTCGGGGCGGACAGGATGCAGGCCGTGATTTTGGAGGAATCGCTGAACACACACTTCTCTCTGTCTGGTTATCTGTCTGTCTATATCTGTCTATCTATTTTATATTTACCTATATCTACATATTCTCTCTATATATATATGTGTGTGTATGTGTGTGTATGTATGTATGTATGTATGTATGTATGTTATTTATATATATTATATATATATATATATATATTATATATATGTATATATATAGATATATATGATATATATGATGATATATGGATTATATATTATATATTATATATATATATATATATATATATATATATATATATATATATATATTATATATATATATATATGAAACAGGTCGATTTCAGTTGAGTTTTTTTTGCTTGAATTGGGTTGAATCGATAATCGTAATATAAGGCTACGAACACCAAAGCCGCCGACATTTTGCCCGAGACTCTTGCAAGAGAGAAACGCCTCATAACCAACAGCGCCTGACAAACCAATTAGACTCGTAGCCAAACAAGGAAGCCCGTTTTTTGCAATAGAATACATCAGCAATAACAGCCTGATTTGGCCTTAAAACTCCCGCCTGACAAACCGGATGCAGGCTGCTCTCGGTTCATTCAGACGTGAGAATTGAATTATCTGTCCGATTCGAAAGTCTTTTTCCATTTTCGAGAGGTTCAACACTTCGAAAATGAAGGCGAGGGTATTAGTTAAGAGGGAGGGGGAGGGGGGGATAACTAACAGATTGGCTGTCAGGGCTTTTTGATGGGATCTTTAGGAAGAGGAAGAGGGAAAAAGAAGAAAGGAGGAAGTGATAAAGAAGAGGAAGGAGGAGGAAGAAGAGAAGAAGAAGGGGAAGGAGGCAGAGAAGAAGAATAAGAAGGAGAAGGAAGACAAGAAGAGGAAGAGGAAAGAGACAAAGCAGTAAGAATATTTGTTTGAAGAACAATACGAACGCAAACAAGAACATAATTAGAATCGAAGAGGCAAAGAAAACGACGAATAAAAACCCAACAACGTTTTACGAAGAAGGAAAAACGAAAGCGAATAAGCCAAGGTTAGCCAAGCCGAAACCGAGGTCAGAGAGTTACGTGAGACGCGAATGCCCGGCGAGGGAGGCGGAAGACCCGAGCCGAAACGACCTCTGGGAAACTCATTTGGGGCCAACGATTACCTTCTGCCGCCACGGGGTATTAGAGGGGAGTTTTGGAAACGCATTACCCGGGATAGAGATGATTACTGGGATGGCTATGCATGGCGAAGCAGACGGCGCCCTTAACCCTATAACACGGGCGGGGGAATGGGGGAAGGAGGGAGGAAAGAAGGGGGTAAGAGAAAGGAAGAGGGAGATGAAGGAGAGAAAGGGAAATAAGAAAAAAAAGGAAGGAGGTCAGAAAGAAGGAGTTAAAAGAAAGGAGAGAAAAGAAAAAAACATGAAAAAGGGAAGGAGGGAGGAAAGAAGGAGGTAAGAGAAACGAAGAGGGAGATGAAGGAGAGAAAAGGAAAAAAGATAACAAAATGGAAGGAGGGAGGAAATAAGGAGGTAAGAGTAACGAAGAGGGAGATAAAGGAGAGAAAAGGAAAAGGAAAAAAAGGAAGGGGGAAGGAAAGAAGGAGGTAAGCGAATGGAAGAGGGAGATGAAGGAGAGAAAGGGAAATATAAAAAAAGAAAGAGTAGGGTTGTGATAGAAGGAGGGACGAGAATCAAAGGGAAAAAATAGAATTAGACATGAAAATTAGGGAACGAAATAGAAGGAGAAATAAGATAAAGAGAAGAGAAGATTGAAAAATAGAAATAAAATAAAGAGGAAAGATTGAAAAATAGAAAGTAAAAGTCGAAGAAAACACGAGAAGACAAACAGGAATATTTACTAAGCGACAGATTACTTAGCAAGACGTAAAAGTTAGGCATTATAATAATGTTCTGTTGTAACATGCTGATAACATGTTTTCCGGGTAAATTTGCTTTGCATTTTTATATTCTTATTTTTTTATAAACGTTTTAAGACACAACATCGGATAGATGAATTTTTCAGAAGCAGCTGCTGTTGGGGGATGGTGATGATGATCTGATAATGATATGATGATAATCATTTCGATATTGAATGTGAAGCAGCTGCTGCCTTTGGGGATGGTGAACGGTGATGATAGTGATGCGATAGATGGTGGTAATGAATTGTTAATGATGATAATGATGTTGGTTTTGGCGATAGTGATGATGGTGTTGATAGTGATAATTATGATAATGGTGTTTGTTTTGGCGATAGTGATGATGGTTATGGTTATAAATGATAGTGAATGAATGGTTTAATGATTATAATAATGTTTTGGCGATAGTGATGATGGCTGTGGTGATGATAGTGTTAAAAACTGGTGTATTGGTGATTATGATAAGGATAAAAATATTAATGATGTTAGTTCTTGTGATAATGATGATTATGGTGATAATGATGATGGTGGTGATGATAATTATGATTGGTTTGGTGATCATCATTATGTTATGTTTTTTTATGACAATGATAGAAATAATGATGATGGAAAGGAGGAGGGAGGAAAGTGCAACAGTGATAATGATGATTATTTCGGTGGTAAGGGTAATTTTTATGATAATTCTGGTGATAAAGATTCTGATAACGATGATGAAAAGAAGGATAAAGTAAAAAACAAAAGTGATGAGCGTGGAAAAAAATAGATAGATAAATAAATAGAAAATACAAAAAAAAAAAAATGCCGAACGTGGCAAAAATGATAAAAAGAAATAATGAATGCAACGAAAAACAGAAAAAAGAACGAAAAGAAAAATGGCCGAGCGACGCCTGCGCGCTGAGTCGGCCTCCTCCCAATGGCTCGCCGCTCGTGGGGACATGATAAGCCTCGCGATCTCTTCAGTATCTCGAGCTTGGATTAAATTCCGGAGAAAAACGAGATGCATTTAAGGAGGGATTGTCGGTCCTTAGCGCTCAGCAGATGGTCTTGAGGACGCTTTTTAACGGGGGGGGGGGGGGGGGGGGGGAGGGGTGAGGAAGGGGGGGGGCAAATATCCCGTCGGGTCGCGTAAGTCATCGGAAGTGAGAACTCGATTTTTTTTATTATTATTTTATTATTTTTTATTTTTTTAAAGTGATGATTTGTGCCTCGTTGATGGAATTAGGGTGTATGGTATACGGGGACGCATGTGTTTGTATGTGTGTGTGGTGTGTGTGTTTGTGTTTGTGTTGTGTGTGTATGTTTGGTGTGTATGTATTTACGTGTGTGTGTGTTTGTTTGGGTTTGTTTACGTGTGTGTGTGTGTGTTAGATGATATATAGACCATGATGAGTTTTAATATTGTTATTATTATCATCATCACCATTATATATATATATGAAAACAGCATTCCGGAGTCTATTATGGCCCGGGCTTCGTCTTCCCCGAATCCCCGCCGAACGTGACAGAAGACATAAAGGATTTGCATAAAACCGAAGCGCTTGTTCTCGGTTCCGGAATTCCGCGTCTGCCGAGAATTTGTTGAAGCGTGATTCCATTGCAGCGCCTCCCCCCCACCCACCCTCGCCCTCCTCCCTCCCTACCCCTCCCCGCCCCCTCAGTTCCCTCGCTCCCCTCGCCCTCCTCCTCCCTCTCTCGCCCTCCTCCCTCCCGCTCCCCTCGCCTCCCCCTCCTCCTTCCCCTCGTCCTTCTCGCTCCTCCCTCGCCTCCTCCTCCCCCTCCCTCGCCCTTCTCGCTCCTCCTTCCTCCCTCTCTCCCTCGCTTCCCTCCCCCTCCTCCCTCCCTCCCTTCCCTTTTAAACCACTTCTGTGTGATTTCCCTCAAGAAGAGCCGCGGAAAGCGCACCTCTCGCTCAAACTTTCCGCAAAAAGGCCCCTTCCTCTTTGCCAAGACTGTGATAGAAGTTAGGCTCATAAACGATCCCTCCGTCGTGGCATCGCTGACCGTAAGGATGGGAGTTGCCTTCGAGTATCACGCCGTCATCGCCCTTATAAGCACGCGGTGATATCAGCGGGCGCCATGAGTTTATATACCATGAGCCGACTCCCGGAGTTTATGTTGATGCTGCGTACAAGCCGGGAGTTATGAGGGAGAATAAAGTAGAGGAGGATAAAGGGAGGAAGAGGAAGATGGTGCTTAAGGACCCTTCCCCCCCATCCCCCCCCATCCCTCCGCTCGACCCCCTCTCCCCCCCTTCCCCCCCCCGCCCCGCCCGAAACCTCTGTCTCGCCAGGAGGAGGGAAAGCGCGCGGATGCCATTATGTAAGTAAATTAGAAGATAAAGGAGTCAAGGAGGCTTCCGAGAGCCTTTCGAGCGAAGGGGAATGTCTTGCGGGAGCTTCTTTCCTCGAGAGCGCCGGAGGGCCGCCTTTGTTACTGGCGCGCGTGTGTATGGGGCGCGCATGCATGTATGTGTGTGTGGGTGGGTCTGGTCTGTGTCTGTGCCTGTGCGTGTATTGTGTATGTGCCCTGTACGTGTATTGTGTATGTGCCCTGTACGTGTATTGTGTCTGTGTCTGTGCCTGTGCGTGTATTGTGTCTGTGTCTGTGCGTGTATTGTGTCTGTGTCCTGTGCGTGTATTGTGTCTGTAGTGTCTGTGCTGTGTATTGAGTCTGTGTCTGTGCCTGTGCGTGTTTTTGTGATTTTATTTGTATGTGCAAGTATAAGTTTATGTTCCTGTGTGAGAGCATATGTGTGTGCGGGCGTGTACATCGACAGTTGCGCGAATGACTGCATGTACAAATACATGCCTGTAGTTTTCCAACGCGTGTACACATGTATGACTGACTGCATGCAGGTAAGCAGCCCGCACAGTAGTGATGGCTGCAAATTAGATAGCTTCAGGCACTGGAAAACAGCCTTTGTGTGCCATTTTTACAGCACTGTGTGTGTGGTTTATAACTTTACTACTTCAATATAGTCTTGGGTAAATATACTTTTCTTATTGCATGACGTCAGCAAAAAATAGTGAGAGAAAAGGGTTAAGTTTTGTATCGCAGACTTAAGTATACTCACTAAGCTCATACCTTGTAACTTCTTCCATCATAAACGAAATTAATTAAGAAATCTTCTCGAAACGTGGTCTCTCGTCATGTGCAACTCTACGGTAACGGTGCGCCAGATTTCATTTACTCTTGATAAAACGTCTTCACTGTTTTAACTGTTTTGAGGGAACATCTTAGGCACTGTAAGTGTATTTTTAGATGAAATTGATAAAATCAATAGAAACCAGATGTTGCCGCCGGATCAGATTTTATTCGTCTTGTCTTGAGTCCTCTGAGCGAGCTAAAAATCACGAACTCGGATTGAGCTCACACACACACACACACACACACACACACACAACACACACAACACACACACACACACACACACACACACACACACACACACACACACACACACACACACACACACACACACACACACACACATAGTGAGTGAGTTAGAGAAATTTTACACCTTATTTTACCGTTTAAATCACGTACTCAAAATGTCCTGACTTTACCCAGAATGAACCCTCCAATCAAAACTTATAAGTCCAACTTTGCGGAATGCCATAATGAAAATCAATAAAAGTCCGAAATATAGCAGTTACTCAAAGTCTCCAGGTTCTTCTCGGGAATAACATTGAGTCTCCATACCACTGACCGAAGTTATGCTCATTACACTATTTTTTCGCAAGGCCACACAACACGGGCCTTCGATACAGAGCGAACGGTCAAGGGAATAGATATCGATGGTGTTACAGTCGATAACACAGCCTTGTTATTACGTACCACCCTCGTAAAAGCTTCTGTTGTCCATTGCAGTCGTTGCATTGCAGATAAAGCGCCGATGCCTTGCTGTTGCTATCACTTTGTTTTGATAGGAGTGCATGTACGTGCTTTGGGTAGGATTTTATGCTGAGGGGAAGGGGCGTTTGGGGAAGTAGGGTAAGGGTGAGTGAAGTGGAGGGGAGGAACGTGCAAGTGGAGGGGAGATGTTTAGATGGGAAGCAGTTGTAATGGTTTTGTGGAAATGAGGGCGAGTGAGGTCTCGATATTGATGTAATCTCATTTCTATTCTTCTTTCTGTCTCTCTCTAAATTTCTCTTTTCGCTCTCTCTAACTTTATCTTCTCTCTCTCTCTCTCCTCTCTACTCTTCTCTCTCTCTCTCTCTCTCTCTCTCTCTCTCTCTCTCTCTCTCTCTCTCTCTCTCTCTCCTCTCTCTCTCTCTCTCTCTCTCTCTCTCTCTCCTCCACTCCCTCTGCCTCTCCCTCCCCTCTCCCTCTCTCTCCTTCCCCTCCCTCTCCCTGCCCTCTCCCTCCTCTCTCCCTCTCTCCCTCTCCCTCATATCTCATTCATTCCATCCTTCCCTCCCTCCCTCCCTCCCTCCCTCCTCACCCACCCTTCCCCCTTCTGTTCTCGCTTCGGCCTTATCCTACTCACCCAGGCATACACTATCCTTGGAACAATATAACAGCCAGTGATCTCGGGCAGATCCTATGGGTTTAGGGCCAGGAGGAAGATGGTATTTTCGAACTACGCCTTTCATCTTACAGCACGCTCACCCGCCTGTTCTGAAGATGTGTGTTAAAAGAATGGCCGTCAATGTGTGTTGTGTGTGAGAGAGAGAGAGAGAGAGAGAGAGATAGAGAGATAGAGAGAGAGAGAGAGAGAGAGAGAGAGTAGAGAGAGAGGAGAGAGAGAGAGAGAGAGAGAGAGAGAGAGAGAGAGAGAGAGAGAGAGAGAGAGAAGAGAGAGAGAGAGAGAGAGAGAGAGAGACAGAGGGGGGTGGTGGGGAATGCATTCATACAATGTACATATACACAAAGAACCTTTGTGATAATGGGAATAACAATAGGGATGATAATGACAACGATTATTATAGCAATACCAATATATGAATATCCTTTTTTTTTTTTTTTTTTTTTTTTTTTTTTTTTTTTTGACAAGGCTACTTCCCTTAGAATGAATTATTTGTCCGTTTCTTGATATTGTCCCTCTTTCTTGCTCTCAACTATTGTTAACCCTTTCTTTGATGAGGAATATGTGCGTGTGTGTGGTGTGTGTGTGTGATTGTGTGTGGTGTGTTGTGGGTTTGCCTTTTTTATTGTACCTGTCTGTCTATACTAAGGCACGCACGTGTACCTGCATTAAGAAAAAAATGACAAAAAAATACGCAAGCATCAAAGACATTTCAAGAAGCAAAACAAACCGACATTTCACATTTCACATTCAGAGAGCCATCATTCGAACGTCTTGGTAAATTGTCAGAAGAATTAAAGAGAAGAAAACGGAATGTAGAAAAGGCATGAATTAAAATCTTCTCAATGCAAGAGATATCTTTAACTGAGTAAAACTCTATCAGAGATATATGAATTTTTATCGAAGATATATATTCCAACCCGGTTAGATTAATCTCTTGTATTGTGAAGATATAGTCATTCTCATGTATTTCTAACGGATATGTATTCGGAACCGGTTGAATAGATCTCTTGTATCGTAAAGATATTCATTCTCATGTATTTTTTTGACGATATATTCGAAACCGGTTAGATATGTCTCTTATATTGTAAAGAAATTCATTCTCATGTATTTCTCACGAAGATATATTCCAAACCAATTGAACAGATCTCTTGTATTGTAAAGAAATTCATTTTCATGTATTTCTCACGAAGATATATTCGAAACTGGTTAAATAGATCTCTTATATTGTAGAAAAAAAAAAATTCTCATGTATTTCTCACCAAGATATATTCCGAACCAGTTAAACAGATTTCTTGTTTTGTAAAGAAATTCATCCTCACGTATTTCTCACCAAGATATATTCCAAACCAGTTAAACAGGTCTCTTGTAATGTGAAGATATTCATTCTCGTGTATTTCTCACAAAGATATATTCGAAACATGTTAAACAGATCTCTTGCATTGTAAAGATATCCATCCTCACATATTTCTCACGAAGATATATCCGAAACCGGCCAAAAAAAATCACCTGCATGGCAAAGATATCCCTTCACCCCCATACCTCTTCTACATTTGTCGACATGAACTTTGAAAAAACGGAAGAAAAAAAATCCTCTCTGCTTGGCTCGAACACAGTTGCCAGAACTCAAGTGCTTACTCTAGCCTCCGTAATTATGTAAATGCGCAGCAGTAAGTCCAGAAAGATGCTCGCTTAGGGTGCCTTCAAGGTGATGAGGAAGGCGAAGGGAAGAAGGGAGAAGAAAGAGATTAGAAGGTATGCGAGAGGAATGGCGGGTGGGATGTGAAGGGAGGGTAGGATGCTGGGAGAGAGGGAGAAGGAGGTGAAGAAGTGGAAATGAAAGTTGAAGGAGAAGGGGAGATAGTGAGTGAGGGAGGAGAGAGAGACAAGAAGGAGAGATGAGGAGGGAGGGAGTGAAGAGAGACAGACAGACAGAGCGACGGCGAGACGACCAAAGTGAGAACCAGCAAAAGAGATAAAGGAGAAGAGAAGAGAACACGATGAGCTGACGATGTCGGAAGCATTCCTGAAGAGTCGCGGAATTGGCAAACTCACTTACTGTAACTAACGTAGAAGGCCAGTCACTGTGACTTTTTTTTTTTTTTATTTTTTTTACTGAAAACCTTGACAAAAAAAAAAAAAAAATGAAAACTAACTTTCCTTAACTTTATGGAAAGGGGAGCGTGTATTTTCTAGATATCCTTGCCGTGGACTCGAAGATTAGAAATATCATATATATATACCAAAAGACTTGAATCTCCTTTTCTTATACCCAGGCTCCATTACCCCCACCCCTCCTCCCCTTCCTTTACTCCCCCCCCCCAGTATTCCGTACTCCTATATTCGCTTATCTGCAGTCCATTTCGTTCCCGGCAGTCCTCCCACCCCCCCTACCCCCACCCCCCGTATTCCCACCCCCATATTCCAAGTCTGCATTCCCGATTTCGTTCCCGCCAAGTCCTCCCACCCCCACCCCCACCCCGTATTCCTAACCCCCATATTCCAAGTCTGCATTCCCGATTTCGTTCCCGCAAAGTCCCCCACCCCCACCCCCACCCCACCCCGTATTCCTACCCCATATTCCAGTCTCATTCCGATTTCGTTCCCGGCAAGTCCTCCCACCCCCACCCCCACCCCCACCCCGCTATATTCCTACCCCATATTCCAATCTGCATTCCCGATTTCGTTCCCGCCAAGTCCTCCCACCCCCCACCCCACCCCCACCCCGTATTCCACCCATATTCCAAGTCTGCATTCCCGATCGTCCCGCCAAGTCCTCCCACCCCACCCCACCCCCACCGTATTCCTACCCCATATTCCAAGTCTGCATTCCCGATTTCGTTCCCGCCAAGTCCTCCCACCCCCACCCCCACCCGTATTCCTACCCCCATATTCCAATCTGCATTCCCATTTCGTTCCCGGCCAAGTCCTCCCACCCCCACCCCCACCCCACCCCGTATCCTACCCCCATATCCAAGTCTGCATTCCCGATTTCGTTCCCGCAAGTCCTCCCACCCCCACTTATTCCTACCGACCATATTTCCTAGTCTGCAATTTCCCGATTTCATTCCGCCAAAGTCCCCCACCCCCCACCCCCACCCCCACCCCCACCCCGTATTCTACCCCAATTCCAAGTCTCCCTTATCGTTCCCGCATCCTCCCACCCCCCCCACCCCCACCCCGTATTCCTACCCCCCATATTCCAAGTCTGCATTCCCGATTTCGTTCCCGCCAAGTCCTCCCACCCCCACCCCCACCCCCCGTATTTTCCTACCCCCATATTCCAAGTCTGCATTCCCGATTTCGTTCCCGGCAAGTCCTCCCACCCCACCCCCACCCCCCACCCCCGTATTCCTACCCCCATATTCCAAGTCTGCATTCCCGATTTCGTTCCGGCAAGTCCTCCCACCCCCCCCCCCCGTATTCCTACCCCATATTCCAAGTCTGCATTCCCGATTTCGTTCCCGGCAAGTCCTCCCACCCCACCCCCACCCCCACCCCGTATTCCCTACCCCCATATTCCAAGTCTGCATTCCCGATTTCGTTCCCGGCAAGTCTCCCACCCCACCCCCACCCACCCCGTATTCCTACCCCTATATTCCAACTCTGCATTCCCGATTTCGTTCCCAGCAAGTCCTCCCACCCCCACCCCCACCCGGTATTCCTACCCCCATATTCCAACTCTGCATTCCCGATTCCGTTCCCGGCAAGTCCTCCAGCTTGCAGCACCACGCCCCCCCCCCCCCCCCGACATTCCCCGCGTGAGTGACGGGCGAAGAAAGGAAGAAGGAGAAGGAGCGCGATGCCGGAGCGAGATAAGACGTCGCGCGGAAATGACAAAGAA
>NW_020870969.1:280340-292840 GCF_003789085.1 Penaeus vannamei
GGGGATAAAAGATATAAACAAAAGAATAGAAAAAGAGGAAGAAAAAGTTTGATTGTTCTCTGCCGTTAAGATTCAGAAATGTCTTCTAAACAAGTAACTTTTTTCGTTATTTTAATTCTTTATTATTCTTAGGCATAAAACACTGCATTAGAAATTTTCTTTTACTGTAAGATAAAGAAGGTCAGAGTTTGTCTTTGCTTTTACTGTTTTTTTTTTCTTTCTTTCTTTTCTTTCTTTTTTGGGCATAATCCTTGCGTGTTTATTTCGTATTCGATAAAAGATATGATTATGTTGTTGCTGGAGGTGTTTTGTGAATATGAAAATACATACTTGCACATTTATATACATACGCATACACTTGCACGACACAACACACACACACACACACACACACACACACACACACACACACACACACACACACACACACACACACACACACACACACACACACAACACACACAAAACACAAACACAAACACAAACAAACAACACACAACAAACGCAAAACACACATATTTTATTTATTATTTATATCATATTTGTATTTATATTCATATTCCTATTCATATTATACTTATATTCATTATTTATTTACGTGTATCTCCCTGGAACTAAACCCAACATCCATTAACCTTTTGCTCTCTTTCTCCTCACAGGAAAAGCAAGAACGCGAGGAAGAGGAGAGGAAAAAGCGACTCCAGCTGTACGTGTTCATCCTCCGCTGCATCTCGTACCCGTTCAACGCCAAGCAGCCCACGGACATGACCAAGAGACAGATCAAGGTCACCAAGCAACAACTCGAGACGATTCAAGGACGATTTCAGGTAAGGTTGCTGTGAAGTCTGTTTTTTTTTTTTTTTTTTTGGGGGGGGGGGGTTGAAATTTTGAAAATTTTCTGGTGAGAGGTTTTTTTTTTTGGGGGGGGAGGGGGAAATTTTGAAAATTTCTAGAGGAGAGGTAAATGAGTTTATTTTATGAATGTGGTAAGCTGTATGTTATTGATACTTTGTTGATTCAAAGACATATTCAGGATTAATGTTTATGGTTTCTCTATTGTTTTGTATATTTTTTTCCCACTGCTTGGATTTTTTTTTTTTTTTTTTTTTTGATGGATAAGGGTATTTTTTTTTGTCATCGAGGTCAGTTCTAAGGATTGTTAAGAATTTGAACTGTTCTTCGGTCGAGTGTAAAGTAGCTTGCTATGTCTTTTTATGGTGATACAGTTAGGTTTAGCCAGCTGAATATGCGAAGAAGAATAAGATTCAACTATCTGCATATGTAACTATATATATATATATATATATATATATATATATATATATATATATAATATATATATATATATATATATATATATATATATATATATATATATGTATATATATATATATATATATATATATATATGTATATTATAATATATGTATATATATATATATATATATATATATTATATATATATATATATATATATATATATATATATATGTATATTATATATTATATATATATATATATATATATATATATATATATATATATATATATAATATATTATTACAGTATATATATTAGAGGTATATATAAATAGCTAGAAAGCTAGACAGAGATGAATAAACATGAATAGTTAGATAGATGGATAGATACAGATGAATAGATAAATAGATTGATAGATAGATAGATAGATATGAATAGATGAATAGGCAGACAGATAGATAAGAGATGAATAGATGAACAGATAATAGATAGGTACACAGAACCATTACGCTTCCCGAGTGGAGATTACGTTGTGTTAGTAACGCCCGGGACAAGAATACCGATAGGGGCGCGGTTAGGCCTACCCTAATACAGTAGGCCTCCTCGGGTCGGCTCGCGTGTTTAGGGCTACCGTATGCAGGCCTGATGAATTCTGTGTGGATTAGGTTCTAATAATGACGTCACCGAGGTCATCTCTTGTGCAGGGTCGGATGAGGTCAGGCGTTTCCAATCTCGGCTGACTTGTCTGGGATTTACATGAATGCGTACATAGATACGTACGTAAATGCGTACGTACATACGTACTTACTTATATACATACATACATTCATTCAGTCACATATATTCGTATATATATCTTCACATACATTACATTCACACCACACACACACACACACACACACACACACACACACAACACACCATACACACGCACACACACACACACACACACCACACACACACACACACAACACACACACACACACACACACACACACACACACACACACACCACATCACACACACAACACACACATACACACACACACACACACACACACACACACACAACACACACACACACACACACACACACACACACACACACCACATCATCCCCTCCACTCACCCACCCACCCAAACACATCCTCCCCACTCCCCAACCCCACCACCCACCAAACACTATCCTCCCCACCTCCCCTCACTCATCCACCCACCCACCAAACCAACCACCTATCCCCCCACCACTCATCACCCACCCCCACCCAAAACATATCCTCCCCCACTCATCCACCCACCCATCCCACCCCCCCACATGGCACCTATCCTCCCCACTCACTCCCAACCCACCCGCCCACACGCCGCAGCCAGCCGACACGCTGTGCTCAGACGGCCGTTCCCAAAACTTTCTCCAGGCGAGTGAAACGCGTCACAGATTACAGACAGAGAGGAGCTGATGGCCTGGAATTCCTAAGTCAAAGAATTCCTTCAGATCGGAGCGGCGTGGCAGTCAGCTGGTCGGTTGGGGTAAGGGGAGGGGGAGGGGTGGTTGGGGATGGGGGGAAGGGGAGGGGGGAGTATTGTGCTTTGTTGGGAAATTGGTCGGGGTTGGGGGTAGGGGTGGGGAGGGGGTGGTAGGGATGAGGGGAGGGGGGGGGGAGTATTGTGCTTTTGTCGGGGGAAATTTGTCGGGGTTGGTGGTAGGGGATGGGGGGTAGGGAGGGAGGGGGAGATGGTAGGGGATGGGGGGATGGGGGGGAGTATTGTGCTTTGTTGGGAAATTTGGTCGGGGTTGTGGTAGGGGATGGGGAGGGGGGTGGTAGGGATGAGGGAAGGGGGGGGGGAGTATTGTGCTTTTCGGGAAATTTGGGTCGGGTTGGTGTGGTAGGGGATGGGGGTTAGGGGGAGGGGGGGAGATGGGTAAGCTTTGTCGGGAAATTTGGTCGGGGTCGGTGGTAGGGAAGGGGTGGGGGGGTGGTGGGGGGAGAAAATGATAATAATAATAATGATGATATTAATAATGATAATGATAATACAAATTATGATTATGATAGAAATAGTAATAATAATGATAATAATGAAAATTATAACAATAACAATAATTTATGATAATGATAATGATAATAACTCTGGCAGTAATAATGACAAAAACAATAACAACGATAATGATAATAGTTATAATGATGATAATAATAATTATACTTGACAATGATAATGGCAATAACAATAATTATTATAATGATAATAGTCATAATGATGATAATGATAATAACAAATTTCAATAGCAATGATAATGATAATAGTTATAATGATAATAGTCATAATGATGATAATGATAATAACAAATTTCAATATCAATGATAATGATAATGATAATGATAATAGTCATAATGATGATAATGATAATAACACTAACAATGATAATGACAATAACAATAACAGTGGTAATGATAATAGTCATAATGATGATAATGATAATAACAAATTTCAATAGCAATGATAATGATAATAGTTATAATGATAATAGTCATAATGATGATAATGATAATAACACTAACAATGATAATGACAATAACAATAACAGTGGTAATGATAATAGTCATAATGATGATAATGATGATAACACATAACAATAGCAATGATAATGATGATATCACCAATGAAATTCAAAACAACACAACAAGAATTACAACAATAATAATAAATCTTACCCCAAGTAAATCACATTTCACAAGCAAATGGTGCATATTCCCGCGTGCTTTTCAACAGAATGAGCAGCGTTATTATTTTTTTTTTATTACATTTTTTTTTCTTGTAGTTGAGGCGTAAAAAAGAACAGAAGAGATAACACGACAGGAACTCATCATTCCCCCGAGGAAGATGGGGTTTATCTGTCCCTTGAGAGGAGGAGGAAACACCATGTTGTTTGTTTGTTTGATTGTTTGTTTGGTGCGGGTAGGTTGTTCTTGGGGTATGTTACTTTGTTTTGTTTGTATGTCTGTCTAAATCTGGATGTGTGTCTGTATTTCTGTATGTCTCTCTCCCACTCCCTCTCCCTCTTTCTCTCTTCCTCCCCCTTCCGCCCCTCTCCCTCTTCCTCTCCCTCTTTCTCTCTCCCTCTCCCTCTCCCTCTCCCTCTCTCCATCTCTCCCTCTCCCCTCTCTCTTTCTCAAACTAACTCACAATTACAACAAACAAAACAAAAAACAACCAACCAACACAAAAACAAAAAACAGAGAGACGACAATAAACAAGATCCATAAAACAAAAAAACGTGACGTCATTACAACAGTTGCCGGATGCCATTATAACCGGGTGAATTCTTCTCCCTTTTTCATTATGGATGTGACAAAGCATATGTTAACGTTATGTGGTAAGCTCGGCTATATCCCTGTTGATGTTGATGATGAATGTAATTTGAATAGGAAGGCTATATCCCTGTTGGTTTTAATGATGAATGTAATTTGAATAGGAAGAGTTTATTGAATAGGAACGCTTATGTTTCTGTTAGTGTTTATGATGAATATAATTTGAATAGGAATAGTATATTGAATAGGAAGAGTATGTTCCTCTTGGTGCTAAGGATGAATGTAATTTAGATATGAAGAGTTTATTGAATAGGAAGGCTATGTCCCTGTTGGTGCTTAAGATCAATGTAATTTGAATAGGAAGAGTTTATTGAATAAGAAGCCTATGTCCCTGTTGATGTTAATAATGAATAATTTATATAGCAATAGTTTATTGAAGGGAAGGCTGTATCCATATTCGTGCTAATGATAAATGTAATTTGAATAGGAAGAGTTTATTGAAGAGGAAGGCTATGCTCCTGTCGATGTTGATAATGAAAGTTATTTAAATAGGAATTAATTTTAACAGGAAGAAGTCTCCACAGAACGGAAAGATTGATTGTCATATAAAGGTGAACTGGTTGACAAAATGGGAAATGGGTAGATGAATAGATTAACTAAAGAATTAGGAAGAAAAGAACGAGGAGAGAGGTGAGAGAGGAGGAGTAGGAAGGAGGGGGAAGGGAAAGGAAAGGAGGAAGAGAGGAGAGAGAGGAGGAGGAGGAGAGGAGGAGAGGAGGAGGAGGAGGAGGAAGGAAGAAGAAGAGAAGAAGAAGAGAAGAAGAAGAAGAAGAAGAAGAAGAAGAAGAAGAAGAAGAAGAAGAAAGAAGAAGGAAGAAGAAGAGACGGAGGAGGAAGAGAAGAGAATAGAAAGAGGAGGATGAAAGTAAGAGAAAAGAGAAAACAAAGAGGAGGAGAGGAATAGAAAAAAATTGCAAAAAAACAAAAACAAACTGAACAAGTATACGAAGCCAAAAAAAATAAAAGAAAGAAAGGATCAGACAGAAAAAAAAAACTAACGATAGAAAAGTTTCCGTTAATGCCTTAGTCCTCAGATAAAGGGAACGCCAAAGGAGGCTTAACACCGAAGAGATGTTATCCCAAACGTCTTTAGAACCCCCCCCCCCCCCTTCTCTTACCCCCCCCCCAAAAAAAAAGAATGGAGATAGGCTGATTCTTTCCTTTTTGGGAGAAGTAATAAATAAGAAAAAAAAACGTTATCTTTCTCCATTGGTTGTGACTGTAATTATTTTTTTTCCGTGGGTATTTAAGAAATATATTTATATCATTTTGTTGTTATTAATTATTTTTATATCATTATTTGTCTTTATCATGAGTTACATCATTATCATTATCTTTCATTATCTTTATTTTATCTTTATCATTATTTCATTTTTATCTTTATCATTATCTTCATTTTATCTTTATCATTATCTTCATTTTTATCTTTATCATTATCTTCATTTTTATCATTATCATCATCATCATGGCAGTTATAATTATTTTTATTATGAATATCATGAATGATGATAATGATAAGAGTGGTAATGATAATGACGATGATGATAATGATAAAACTGATAATGTCTGTTATTATTTTAAGTAGTAGTAGTAATAGTATTAGTATTATAGTCATCATTATTATTAGTAATAGTAGTAGTTGTAGTATCATCATCACTACCACCACCACCACCAACACCACCACCACCATACCACCACCACACCACCACCACCACCACCACCACCACCACCACCACCACCACCACACCACCACCACCACCACCACCACCACCACCACCAACACACCACCACCACCAACACCAACACCAACACCACCATACCACCACCATACCACCACCATACCACACCATACCACCACCCACCACCACCACCACCACCACCACCACCACCACCACCACCACATACCACACACCACCACCACCAACACCAACACCACCACCATACCACCACCATACCACCACCACCACCACCACATACCACCACCACCACCACCACCATACCACCACCACCACCATACCACCACCATACCACCACCACCACCCACCCACCACACCACCACCACCACCACCACCATACCACCACAACACCACCAATCATCATCATCAATCACAATCACCATCATCATTATTATCATTATTACTGAAACAAGCCCGCCAATCGAAGCCTTTTTTAAGAAAGATCATTTTCCCGCAAGCCAGAGGAGGCACAACCCGTAATCAGAGTCGCTCGCCTTTGTCATTACCTCGCATTTCCTTGTGTGTCCAAACCGCGTGTTAAGTGATTCATTCTTTTATTATTCCTTTCATTTTCGTGGTTTTCTTTCTTTTATTTTTCTTGGTTTTCTTTCTTTTATTTTTCTTGGTTTTCTTTCTTTTATTTTTTTTATTTTTTGGTTTTCTTTCTTTTTTTTTCTTTCTTTTATTTTTCTTGGTTTTCTTTCTTTTATTTTTCTTGGTTTCTCTTTTTTCTTTGTTTTCTTTTCTGGTTTTCTTTCTTTTATTTTTTTGTTTTCTTTCTTTATTTTTTCTTGTTTTTTTTCTTTATTTTTCTTGGTTTTCTTTCTTTTATTTTTTCTTGGTTTCTTTTTTTATTTTTCTTGGTTTTCTTTCTTTTATTTTTCTTGGTTTTCTTTCTTTTATTTTTCTTTGTTTTCTTTCTTTTATTTTTCTTGGTTTTCTTTCTTTTATTTTTCATGTTTTTTATTTATTTATTTATTTATTTGTTTATTTATTTTCTTTTGTCGTACACGGACGAATGGGGTACGAAGGGAGAAGGAGAAGGAGGAAGGGGAGATGGAAGTGGACAGTGAAAGAGAGGAGAAAACACAAAGACCCAAGACGAAGAGAATGAGACAGAGAGACCAATAAAGAGAGAGGGAGACCGATATATATAGAGAGAGGACGATAAAGAGAGAGAGAGAGACTGATATATATAGAGAGAGGACGATAAAGAGAGAGAGAGAACGATAAAGAGAAAGAGAGAGGACGATAAAGAGAGAGAGAGAGAGACTGAGAGAGAGGACGATAAAGAGAGAGACGATAAGAGAGAGGAGAGAGAGGAGAGAACGATAAAGAAGAGACGATAAAGAAAGAGACGGGGCCCAGTGCGCGTGAGACGTTTTGCGCGCCAAGAGGTTCAGTGACGTCACTTCCGCTCCTCTGTTGGCAAGAGCTGGAAACTTCGGCATTCGAGATCGCTTTCGGTCGCCGATTCGAATTATTAGATATTAAAGAAAAAAAAAAAAAGAAGAGAGAAAAGTTATGCGAGCCTGGCGCTTATAAGGTTACTTCTCTTTGTCTCTCTTTGTCTCTCATTCTCTGTGTCATTGTCTCTGTCTCTCTCGTTCTCTCTCTCTCTCTTCTCTCTCTCTCTCTCTCTCTCTCTCTCTCTCTCTCTCTCTCTCTCTCTCTCTCTCTCTCTCTCTCTCTCTCTCTCTCTCTCTCTCTCCCTCCCCCCTCCCCCCCCTCCCCTCCTTCTCCCTCCCTCCTTCTCCCTCCCTCCTTCTCCCTCCCTCCCTCCCTCCCTCCTCCCTCCTCTCCCCTCCCTCCCCCTCCCTCCTCCCTCCCTCCTTCTCCCTCCTCCCTCCCTCTCTCCCTTCCCTCTCTGATCAGCAGGTTGTGTTTTAGCGGACGTTAACCGAATATAAATGAGATAAAAGGAATAAAAACGAAATTACAACTCTTGCTAGGAGACGAAAGGACAGAGAGAATGATGGAGGGAAGAGATGAAGACAGGGAGAAAAATTGAAGAAAGGAATGGGAGACGGGGATTAAAGATGGAATGGGGAAGGAAGAGGAGGAAGGGGAAGAGGGAATGTCAAAGAAGGAGGAAGAGAAGGAGGAGGCGGGTGAAAAGATGGAAAAAGAAGGATTAGAGATTAGAAAGAATCGTTAGGAAAAATATAGAATATCTTTGTGTAAAATAAGAGGAACAAATAACATTAAGGAAATAACAAAAGTAAGAACACACCACCACTAGGAAGAACAATATATTATTAACAATAACAGGAATTACAATACTACCACCACCACTAATAACAGCAGTGACAACAACAACAACGACAACGACGATAGCAACACTGGCAGTGGCACCACCACTAATAATGATAACAAATGCCGTTGTAAATGTGTTGACCCTAGTATAGTTAATGGAAGAACACTATTGTGTTTTACTATTCTTGTGTGTGTGTGTGTGTGTGTGTGTGTGTGTGGTGTGTGTGTGTATATATATTATTATATTTATTTTATTAATATTATATATATATATATATATATATTATATATAATATATATATAATATATATATATATATATATATATTATATATTTAAATGTCACAAAAAACAAAACAATTGAAATGATGCATTAACACCAAAAATATATTTGTTATTCCATTACTTGAATAGTAAATAGACAGAACAAGATATTTTCTTCAGAAAGTCTTCCCGTATTCCTCGCCATTTCCTCCCACTTCCACCCCGTTCGCGAAGGAGAAATTCGAGCAGTCGAGCGGGAATGAAGCGAGACGGTGACTTAGCGAGCAATTTAGCGCTCGAAAGTAGCGATTCCAGCGGCCGTGTTAGTCCAGTTCGCTCGACTGCGAGAGAGCCAGCTGGTCATTGCTCGGGGCGCTTCGAACAGCTGGCTGCATTCCGTCCACACCAGCTGTGTGTGTGTGTGTGTGTGTGTGTGTGTGTGTGTGTGTGTGTTGTGTGTTGTGTGTGTCTGGCTGTCTGTCTGTCTCTCTGTCTATCTGTCTATCTGTGTCTTTGTGTACGTATCCATACATTTGCCATTAACGTGTATATACATCCTTTTCATTGTTGAAGATAACGGTAATGTTCATAATAATGAGTTTGGTTATGAGGATGGCAATGATGATGATAATAAGGGAAATAATGTTAATAATAATGATGGTGATTATGAGGCCAATAATGATAGTCAAGACCCCACGATAATGAGGATAATTATTTTGTTAATAGTGATGACGATGATGATAACGAAAAACGAGGATGACGATGATAATGATAACGATAAGAAGGATGATGATATTGTGTCTTTTGATTATAACTGAGTGAACAGTAGTCTATTCAATATCATTTATTAAACTCATCAAGACAAGTGATTTTTGCGCATATATTATTCGCTCGCAGTCTGTGTTTCCGTTTAAATTTGCTTTCTGTTATCATACTCCTCTGCATGACTGCACATATTGCTTAACGCGTCACAGAACTTGCATTGAGTTATCGCTTTCCGTTCTTTCCAACTTTCTCCCAATCGCTTCTCTCCCCCTTCCCTCCCTTCCTCCCCTGCTTCCTCTCTCCTCCTCCTCCCCCTACCTCAGCCTCCTTCCTCCTGCCCCCCTTCCCCTCCCTCTCCCTCCTCTCTCCTCCTCCTCCTTCTCCCCCCTCTCCCCCTGCATCCTCTCCTCCTGCCCCCCTTCCCCTCCACTCCCTTTCTCTCTTTTCACCTTCCCCCTACTCTATAACTTCCCTTTTTCCACCCTCTCCCTCCTCCCTCCCTCTCCATTTCCCTTATTCCCACCCTCTTATTCCCTTCTTCCACTCCCCTTCTCACTTTCCTTTCCCTCCTTCACTCACCTTTCCCTCCCTCCTTCCCTCTTTCCTTCCCTTCCTCCAGCCTTCTTATTCTGTTCCTCCCACCCTCTTACACCCTCTTATTCCCTTCCTTCTCTCTCCTCGCCTTCCCTCCCTCCTTTACTCGCCTCCTCCCCCTCTCCCTCCCTCCCTCTTTCATTCCCCTTCCTTTCTCCCTCCTTCCTACACTCCCCTCTCCCTCCTTCACTCCCTCACCCTCCCTCTCTCCTTCACTCCCCTCATTCTCCCTCCCTCCTCCCTCCTCCCTCCTCACCCCTCACCCTCCCTCCCTCCTTCACTCCCCTCTCCCTCCTCCTCTCCCCCTCCCTTCACTCAAACCACCCCCCTCCCTCCCTCCCTCTTTCCCTCCCTCCCTCCCTTCCCTCCCTTCCACCTCAAACCACCCCGAACAAATGCCGGGCGATCACCTCGAGCCCCAAACCGCCATTATCATGAGGAACAGCGATCGTAAAGCTGACCGGGAAAATCTCTTGAATGCGGCCTCAATTATTTGATTTGGCCATTAGGGCGGCGGCCGCGCGAGACTCGGTGAAATAGGACGCGGTTTGGAGGGCGCGATTCGAATCTTTGTGAACTCCGCCGTTTCGATTGGGGGGGGGGGGCACTTGTTCGATGTTCTTTGTGAGTGTGTGTGTGTGTATATATATATATATATATATATGTGTGTGTGTGTGTGTATATATATGTGCGTGTGTGTGTTTGTGTTTACGTATATGTATATATATATATATATATATATATATATATATATATATATATATATATATATATATATATATATATATATATATATGTATGTATGTATTTACATATGTATATATATTTATATGTATGTTTGTATCTGTCTATTTATCTACCTATCTGTCTGTCTATCTGTCTATCTATCTATCTATAATCTATCTATCTATCTATCTATCTATCTATCTATCTATATTAATATATATATTCATTTGCCTTTTGACATTAAATGCATATTGACTCATTAAAATCGAGAGTGCAAATGAGAAGAGAGACAGACAGACAGACAGACAAACAAACATGGGCAGACAGGGGAAAAAAGGGAAATGAAAAACAAATTGCAAATAGATGTTTTGGTATCGGCTTTTCCGGCTGCGTTTGGCGTAATTATTACTCCGTATATCAGAAGTGATTAACTCACCTGTTTCCCCTCATTATGGCGCATTACTGCCACTCGTGCGGGAACGATACACAAATAACATCAGTAGCGGAAGGGAGAGGAAAGCTGGATAGTTTAGTCCCCCCTTTATCCGTTTTCTATGGACTGACGCGTTCTTTTTTATGAGTGTTTTTATGCGCCTGTTAGTCAGTTTTTATGGAGTTTTTTTTTCTCATTTCTTTTCCGTTTTCTGTCTCAGGCGCTCTTTCTTTCTGTTTTGCTTCTTTTGTTATAGATTCTCTCTCTCTCTCTCTCTCTCTCTCTCTCTCTCTCTCTCTCTCTCTCTCTCTCTCCTCTCTCTCTCTCTCTCTCTCTCTCTCTCTCTCTCTCTCTCTCTCTCTCTCTCTCTCTATATATATATATATATATATATATATATATATATATATATATATATATATATAATATATATCATATATATATGTATATATATATATATATATATATATATATATATATATATATATATATATATATTAATGTCTGTTTGTGTGTAAATATATGGATATAGATACAAATGTTTAAAAGTATTTTTCATACTTCAACGGTGGATTTTAGTTACATATTCACGCTTAATGCAACACGATGATGCCCTCGATTGCTAGCGGCACATAAGTCTACGGATGTATGAAGCCATTTTTATTTCCAATTTCCGTCTCAAACATGGCGGTTGAACACGGAATGACGTCGTCACAATGTGCTTTGTTCCCGCAGTGCTGAGTTTATCGCTACTGAGCTTTAAGACGGGAATCTGCGAAATCAGAGGCGCTAAGCTCATTTTGGCCGGGTTTCCTAAGCCAGCGCCGCGCGAGACAAGATTGAGGCGGGGAAATGAGCTGTGGATGAACACATTCGCGCGCAGATTCGGACACATCAGAGGGAGATACGAATAGACGAGTCTGTATACACGGTCATACAGACATACACACACACAGGCAAACGCAAACACACACATACACAAAGAGACACACACACTCACAGACAAATACACATATAAAAGCACGGACAAATATACACGCAAACACACACCAAACACCCTGTACACCCACCCATCCACTCAAACCACACACACACACAC
>NW_020870969.1:297840-300340 GCF_003789085.1 Penaeus vannamei
GAGAGGGGGAGGGGCTTTGGGGCTGTAGTGGGGACCTGGGAGGGCTTTGGGCTGGGAGGATGAGGCCCTGATATACTGTTTTAATTTCGCCGGAAGAGAATCGTCCCGGAGTCCCTATGGCCGAAGTTAACTTGGTTGTGTCTTTCTCTGGCTCTTGTTTCTTGTCTTATTCTCTGCTTTCTTCCTAGTTTTCTTTCTTCTTCTTACCATTTGTCCTTACTTAACTTTCTTCGAGCTCCTGTATCCTTTTTCATTAAAGTTTTCTATGTCCTCCATTTTTTGAAAGTCAGAACACAGATTTAGCGTGTTCTTGTCTTTTCATTTTTTTCTTTTGATTTTGATTATCTTCTTTTCAATCTCTGTTCAATTATTTATCATATCTCCCATTCATCTAACCCTGTTCCTCTGTTCTTTATTTTCTCATCTTTCTCAATTCTTATCTTCTCTTCTCTTCCTTCTCTTTTCTGAATATGGATCACGGTCTCAGAGGCCATCGAGAGACCCAGGTTTAAAAAGAATATCCAAATTATCGAATTATCCAAATATGGTAGTGTGATTGTCAAAATTACGTGATCATAACAATATAGATAAATAAATAAATAGACAAAGAGATATATAAATCAATCAAAAAATAAATTAATTAATATGTAAATGAAATTGATAATACAATCTAAAATTACATAAATAAAACAATTAAAGAACAAGGAAATAGACTAACATATGAATAAATGAACCAAATAGACAAATAAAATCATACCACAGAAGCCAGCCACCACATCAAGGGAATGTCAATCCTCAATACATGTGTTTGAAGGTGCGTTTTCTCTAGAGTAAAGGCAGCATATTTGTGGGGTGTGGGGAGGGCGCTCTCAGCTTTGGTGTGGATGCGGGGTGAACGGGATGCTTGTTTTTTCTTTAATGTTGTTGTTGTGAATTGTTGTGGTTATATGATTGTTTTTAGTTTTTTATGGTAATTGTTTGGTTTTGTCCTATCCCTTGTCATCGTCATTGTCATCATTATCGTCGTCTTCTTCTTCCTCTTGATTATAATCCTTCACACCATTATTATCATTGTCATCATCTTCATTTTCTTCATTATATCATATCATAGCATGTCATATCATATATCATCATCATCCTCATCATCATATCACCATCATCATCAAATCATCATTACCATCAAATCATTATCATCCTCACCACCATCGCCATCATTATTGCCACCATAACCATCAGCAGCAGCAGCATAATCATCACCATCATCCCGTTCCATTCCTCCAATTATTACTCACTAGCATCATCCTAATTCACCATACCTCACTATTCTGTACCTTCACCACAGCACAAACCTTATATAACCGAAATACACAATTTACCCAGCGCGTACCTTAGTAGACAGCATAACAGCTACGTATGTACTAGACATGACACAGAAATATGATGGGTTTCCTGCAAGTTCTGACTTTGATGTACAACAAGTTCCCGGTTCTGGCAGTGTTGGACTCAGACGTGCACAGTACATAAGTGTGGATGTATTGTGAATGCTTAAACACCCGCACGCGCTGCACTTATGGTGTAGGGTGACCGAGAGGGAGAATAAGGGGAGGATAGATCAAGGGAGGGAGTGGAGGGAGATAGAGGAAGGGGAGAGAACAGGCAGGTAGGCAGGCAGGGAGACAGACAGACAGACAGACAGACAGACAGACAGACAGACAGGTAGATAGATAGAGAAAACATACAAGCAGGCAGGCAGGACAGGCAGACAACAAGGCAGATAGACAGACAATTAGACAGACAATCAAACAAACAGACAAGCAATCAGAGAAAGAGACAGAGGCAGAGACGGGGAGGAGAGCAGAGAGACAGAACGAGAGATATGAAGCTATCCTTTCCATGCGACAAGGGCACGGTCTCATCATGGCAGTAATGGGATATGCTGTGCCATTGGATAGAGGGTGCGCGCGAGGGGGAGGAAACGGGAAAATAGGACACGAGTGGGTAGTTATTGTTTGTATGGTGGCGGGACACGAGAGGAGAGAGGGAGGAGGAGTGGTTGAGGTAGGGAGGGGAGGGAGAGGGAGGAGGAGTGGTTGAGGTAGGAGGAGGGGAGGGAGAGGGAGGAGGAGTGGTTGAGGTAGGAGGAGGAGGAGGGAGAAGGAGGGTTGAGGTAGGAGGAGGGGAGGGAGGAGGAGTGGTTGAGGTAGAAGGAGGGGAGGGAGAGACAGAGAGAGAGAGAGAATGGGGGAGGGAGAGAGAGAGAATGAGAGGAAGGGAGAGGGAGAGGAAGAGAAAGATTGGAGGGAGAGGGATGGAACGGAAGAGAGAGGGGGAGGGAGGGAGGGAGAGGAGAGCGAGAGAAAAGGGAGAGGGAAGTAGGGGAAGAGTGAGAGGGAAAGAGAAAGAGAAAGAGAGCGAGAGAGAGAGAGACAGAGACAGACAGACAGAGACTTGTGTGGTCCGTGGTCCTGTTTTAGTAGGGTATGCTTTCAACATAGAGTAT
>NW_020870969.1:302840-307840 GCF_003789085.1 Penaeus vannamei
ACATCATCATCATCATCACCATCATCATATCATCATTATATTATTATTATATTATTATTATTTATCAATTTATTTATTTCTAGTTATTTATTTTATCTTATTATTTTTTTATGAAGAAGGAAGTAAAAAAAAAAAAAAAAACAAATAGTAGGCAGGGAACAGCAAGGGTGAATATTAATCCTCGAAACGCAATGAATAAATAATCAAATGAATGGATAATTAGACAAGAGAATATACACGCTTAGAATCGTAACGCTAATTTGCATAATAGCAATGAGCCGGAATTATCACGTGACTAGCTTGGGAACAGAGAGAGAGAGGAGAGAGAGAGAGAGAGAGAGAGAAGAGAGAGAGTAGAGAGAGGAGAGAGAGAGGAGGAGAGAGAGAGAGAGAAGAGAAGAAGAAGAAGAAGAAGAAGAAGAAGAAGAAGAGAAGAAGAAGAAGAAGAAGAAGAAGAAAGTAAGAAGAAAGAGAAGAAGAAGACTAAATCAGGAAGGGCATGGGGGTTGATAAAGAAGAAAAGAGAATGGAGGATTTAAGGAAAGAGGTTATTTATTGTTGTTGTTGTTGTTGTTGTTATTATCATTATTAGTATTAGTATTAGCATTAGTATTATCATCATCATTATTATTATTATTACTATTATTGTTGTTGTTGTTAAAGTTGTTGTTATTATATTCATCATTATCGTTAGTAGTGGTAGTAGCATTATTATTGTTGTTACTGTTATTGTTATTATTATTATTGTTATTATTATTATTATTATTATTATTATTGTTATTATGATTGCTATTATTATATTTTTTTATTGTTATTATTATTATTGTTATTATTATTTTTATTATTATTATTATTATTATTATTATCATCATCATCATCATTACCCACTGTTATCGCCATTACCATTACTTTTAACCATTACTGTGGTTGTTGCTTTTTTACTTTTGTTTTCATTATTATTTCCCACGATTCCTATCATCATTTCCAATCGAAAGTCTTAAATAAACCAGAAATATCAACCAAACGAGAAAAGAGAAAAAAAGGGGAGAGAAAGGACAACCCCCCTTCCCCCTACCCACTTACCCTCTCTTCCTCCTCCTGCCCACCCTCCCCTCCCTTCCTCTCCTACCTATCCCTTTCTCCTCCTTCTTACCCACCTACCCTCCTTCCCACTCTGCCCACTACCCTCCCTCCCTCTCTCCTCCTACCCTCCCTCCCTGCCTCCTCCTACCCACCTACCCTCTCTCCCTCCCTCTACCTTCCCTCCCCTCCCGTACGTCCCTCCCTCCTCACCTCCCTCCCTCCCTCCCTCCTCCCTCCTTCCCTATCCCTCCCTCTCCTCCTACCTACCCATCCTCCCCCCCCTCCCTCCCTACTCCTACATTACCTACCCTCCCTCTTCCCCTCCCCATCCCTCCCTCCTCCCCTCCTCCTCCTCCTCCTACCACCACTCCCCTCCCTTCACTCCTTCCCTCCCACCTCCCTTCCCTTCCCGCCTCCTCCTGCCCACCTCCCCTCCCTCCCTCCCTCCCTACCCCTCCCTCCCCTCCCTTTCCCTCCCTCCCTCCCTCCCACCCACCCACCCACCCTCCCTCCCTCCTTCCTCCCACCCACCCACGCCTCCTTCCCTCTCCAAGAAAAAAAAAACAATAATAAAAAAGGAAAAAGAAAAAGGAACGAGCTCTTTGCATAATGAGGAAGGGGACGAGACGCCTTGTGACGGACGGCGCGGCGCCACTTTTCCCGATTTTGGGCGTCTGGCTTGGTGCGGGGCGGGTTGTGGCAAGAGTGTGAGGGAGGGAGGGAGGAAGGGAAGGGGAAGGGGGAGGGAGGGGAGGGAAGGAGGGAGGGATGGGGAGGGAAGGAGTAGGAGGGAGGGAGGAGAGGGAGAGAGGGTGTAGAGTGAGAGTGGAGGGAGGGAGGGTGGGGAGGGAAGGTGGGGAGGGAAGGGTGAAGAAAAGGGTAAGATGAGGGAGGAAAGGAGGGAAGGAGTGGGAGTGAGGGTGGGAGGGAGGGAAGAGAGGGAGGGAGGGGGAGAGGGAGATGGAGGGAGGGAGGATGGGGAGGGGGAGGAGAGGAAGGGAAAGGATGGGAGGGAGGGAGGGTGAAGAGAGGGAGGGAGGGGAGGGAAGGGGAAGGGGGGGGAGGGAAGGGAGGGTGGGAAAGGAGAGAGAGGGATGTGCCGAGGTGTGAGGGAGGGAGGGAAGGGAGGGAAGGGAGAGGGTGGGAGGCGAGGGAAGGGAGGGAGGAAGGGAGGGTGGGTGGGGAGGGGGAGAGGAGGGAGGAAGGTAGAGAGAGGGAGAGGAGTGGGGTGGAGAATTTAGCAGGGAAAGAAAAGGGAGGGTTGTGGCCGAAGGGAGGGGTAAAAGGGATGGAAGGGTTGGAGTGGAGAATTTAGGGAAGAGAGGGGGAGGACCAAAGGATGGGGCGGAAGGGAAGGGTGTGATGTGGTCGGTGTCTGAGGGAAAGAGGGGATGGGGTGGAGCGAAGAATTTGATGGGATAGGGACGAAAGGAAGGGAAGGAAGGGGTGGGGTGTAGAATGGGGAGATTGAGAGAAGGGGTAGAAGAGGAGAAACAGAGGGGTAGGAGAAGTGGGAGGAAGAGAAAGGATGGATGGAGAGAGAATTGGGAAATGACAGAAGGAGGGACAAAGAGAGAGGGGAGAAGGGGGAAGACACTGAAAATTGGGGGAGGGAGGGAGAGAAGGAGAAGAAAAGAATGAGTAGAAAGATTTGCTGAAGAAGAGGGTAACAGAAGGACAGAGAGGGGAAGAGGAAAAAAATAAAGAAAGGTGAAAAGAACAAAGAGAAGGAGAGAGTAGAAGGAAAAAGAGGTTAGAAATAAAAGCAGAGGTGAAGGAAACAGTGATAAGGAAGTTGAAGAGAAGAGAGAGACTAAAGGTAAGATTAGATAAGAGAGGAAAACGGGAAGAAAAAAAGAGAGACAGAGAGTGGGAGGAAGAGGGGAGAGGAGAAAGACTGAAAGGGAGAGAGAAACTGTCATACAAAACTATACTTTTATAATAAGGTCGATGGAAACTCATAAAAAGCATAGAAGTAATTATAGAGTCCGATTTTTTTTCATAACGCGAATATAAAATATCACAGTTTATGCTCACTACATATGACACTCCCCGCTCCATTTTTTCCGAAATTAAAGTTTTTATTCGTTTCAAATGAAAGGATTCCGTTCCAGATAGTATAAGTGGTGTCATTTTTCACGCCCTCACACACTGATTCACGATTACGTACATGGAAAACCTTTGCGCATATTTTCACGCACACACACGTGCATACTCACTCACACACTGACGCACACACAATCACACACTGACGCTCACACACACACAACACCACAGAAAACATAACAAACACACAACACACGTGCATACACTCACACATTGACAACACAAACACTCACACTCGCAGAAAACACACACAGAAACACCACACACACACACACACACACACACACACACACACACACACACACACACACACACACACACACACACACACACACACACACACACACACACACACACACACACACACACACGCTGGAGGCACTTCTCCCCGAACCCTCGACCTCATAAAGCAAATGGCCATCCATCAGTTAGACCATAAACCAAGAACACATTCCCTTCAGGCCAAAACATACCCCCCTTGCCCCTTCATACCCCTTGCCCCTTTCTTAGCTCCCTTGCCCCTTTCTTTCCCTCTTGCCCCCTTCCACCCCCTTGCCTCTTTCTTAGCTCCTTGCTGCTCCCTTCCCCTTCTTTCCCCCTGCCCCTTCATACCCTTGCCCTTTTTCTTAGCTCCCTTGCCCCTTTTCCCCCTTGCCCCTTCCCCCCCTTGCCCCCTCCCTCCCTTGCCCCCTTCTTACCTCCCTTGACCCCTTTACCCCCTTGTCCCTTTCTTATCCCCTTTACTCCTCCTCCCCTTCTTACTCTTCTAAATACACGCGTTAATGTCTCCCCCTCTTCCTTTGTTGTCTTTCTTTCTCCCTGTCACCTTGTTTCTACCTTTCCAAGATCTCTCCCTCTGCAAGTGTGTCTTTTCCCTTAGTTTACCTTTGTCTCCTCTTTCTCCCTCATCTGTCCTTCTTCCATGCCTCTGCTACTATTTTATTTATTTTTATTTTTTTTTGTTCTCTTTTTCTTCCTTACCCCATCATCTTTCCTTTGCCAATCCCTTCGTTTGAACTTTTCTTCATACTGTCTCACTCCTCTCCCGTCTCTCTTCTCTCTCCCCTCTCTCTTCTCCATTCTTCGTTTCATTTTTCTTCTCCTTTTCCCTCTGCCACCTCCGTCCTCGTTTCCCCTCTCCCTACCTCCTTGTTCCTCCTCCTCCCCTACTCCCTCCCCCTCCCTCCTCATTTCTTTTCTCCTTCTTCCTCCTTTTTACTACCTCCTTTATTGGCCCAGTCTCCCCTGTCTCCCATCCCCCTGCCTCCTCCTCCGCCCCCGACACTCTCCCCCGTGCCCCATCTCCTTCTCCCTCTGTCTCCCCATCCCATTCCTACCCTCGTCTCCTCCTCCTCCCCTCCTTTCTCTCGTCTCGCCCTCCTCCTCCTCTCCCCTCCCACCTCCCATTCCCCTTCCTCGTCTCCCCCTCGTTCCCCGTCACCACCTCCCCCTCCCTCCTCCTGCCCCTTGTCTCCCTTCCTTCTTCCCCTCCCCCGTCTCCCTTCCTCCTCCTCTCCCTCATCTCCCCATCCTCTTCTCCCTCCCTGTTTCCTCTTCCCCCCCTCTTCCTGCTCCCTGTCTCCCTTCCCCTCCCCCCTCCCTCCCCCTTCCTCTTCCCCCCCCCCCGCATCCTCCTCTCCATCGTCTTCCCTCCTCTTCTCCCTACCCCTGTCTCCCATTCCCCCTCCCTCCTCCACCTCCCTGTCTCCCCCCTTCTCTCCCCCGTCTCTCTCTTCCCCCCTTCCCCCGGGCGACGAGGAAGAGTCGGCGAGGTAGAGTGCGGGAGGATTAAGGGGATGGATTCCTTAATG
>NW_020870969.1:322840-325340 GCF_003789085.1 Penaeus vannamei
TAATGATAATAATAATAATAATAATAATAATAATAATAATAATAATGATAATAATGATAATAGTAATAATAATAATAATAAAACAAGAAATCATGCTCTTTCTCCTTACTTAATTATACACTAATTGAAGTTATTTTTCTTTGGCTGTTACGAATAGTAAGAAAAAAATAAAAATATTCATATAAATTTCAGAAAATGAATTGGATCACCCTTTTATACTCTGACGAACGTTTCATATTTTTTGTTCAGTTCAACTTTGATTTTCTCAATTAGAGTGTTAATGAAATAGCGTTTTTATTTTCATTTTCCCGCCAGTACAAAAGTTTTAACATTTTATTATTCCCAACACCTGATAGCTCGTAATCAATATTAATTCCTTTCCTCTTAAACATTTTTATTTTATCAGAATCACTAAAGTCATTACCAACAAATTAAACAAAAATGTACATATTGCGACCAAGCTGTGTCTCGTACAGAAAAAAAATCGTGCAGTTCTAAGGGCACAACTTAAGTCATTCCTCACACATTCGGACGACAGATTCAAAAGATGTAAATATTTCGATCTGATTGTGTCTCGTGCAGAAAAAAAAATAAATCGTGCAGTTCTAAGGGCACAACTTAGGTCATTCCCCACACACTCGAACGACACATTCAAAAGATGTAAATATTTCGATCTGATTGTGTCTCGTAAATAAAAGAAAAAAAAAAAAATCGCACAGTTCTAAGGGCACACCTTAAGTCATTCCCCACACATTCGGACGATAGATTCAAAAGATGTAAATATTCCGACCTGATTGAGTCTCGTAAAACAAAGAAAGAAAGAAAAAAGAAATCGCACAGTTCTAAGGGCACAACTTAAGTCATTCCCCACGCATCCGGATGACAGATTCATATCTCTCCTTTATCGCCGTAAAGTCAGGAAGAAAAGTGGGACACCTCTTCACTGATTTGTCCGGAAGTGCAAAGTTAGCCAAACGGAGGCGTCGGATCAGGTCATGGTGGTTGCCGATTAGGGAATTTGTGTGTCGGTCTGGGTCAAGTTGCTGATTATTTATTTTATTCGTTTGATTTTTTTTCTTTTTCTTTCTCTGAAATTATGGATTAATTAAATGTTTGGAAGTGTGTGATCAATTTATTTACGATGCGACAATCAAAACTTTTCTTCGATAAGTAGTGACTTTGTTGTAAATGAGATGATAATAAATTGAAATTAATACATCCAAGAGGACGGGAATAAAGTTCAAGAAAAAGAAATAGATAAAAGATCGTTAGTTTTTATAATGTAGCTGATATATATATATTCTTCATCTAATTGTTATTCATACCTACCATACATCCTTTTACACCCATATTTCCATTAATTTTCTCCGTCGAACTTGAGTAAGCAAAAGAAAAAAAAATATATAAAATCCAAAATCATATTAAATAAAACAAAATAACATGATTAAAAAAATCAAAATCCTCCTTTTATTATTTTGTTTTTTTTCCTCGCCATGTTGGAATTCCACGAGGGGAGGGGGGGAAGGGGGGAGGGGAGGGTAGGGATTTTCCCCTCAGACAGAATAGTTTGTTAATTTCACTTCCCTCCGCCTTCATTAGGACAAGTCTTCGAAGTTATGTTTCCCCTCTCCTTCCCCCTCCCGCTTCGCATCTCATTCTCTCATCTCTCTCATCTCCCCCTTTTCCCCTCCTCTTTCTATTTCCTCTCTTCCCCCTTCTTTCCCCACCTCCTTCGTTTCTTCCTCTCCCCTTTTTTCCCCTCCTCTTTCTACCTTCTCACTTCCCCCTCCTTCCCCCTCCCCTTTCGCCACTTTCTTTTCCCTCCTTTCCCCCCTCCCTCTTCGCCTCTTGTTATCCTCCCTTCTCCCCCTCTTTCTACCTTCCCTCTTCCTCTCCCCCTTACCCCCTCCTCTTTCTACCTTCCTTCCTCTTCTTTCTATCTTTCCGCTTCCTCTTCCCCCTCTCGCACTCCTCTTTCTACCTTCCCTCTTCCTCTTCCCTCTCATCCCCTGCTCTCTCTACTTCCCCTCTTCCTTTTCTCCCTATCCCATTCCTCTTTCTACCTCCCCTCTTCCTTTCTCCTTCCCCTTCTATCCCCATTTCCCTTTCTCACTCTCCATCCTCTCGTTTTCTCTTTCTCCTCTCCCTCATCCTTCTTTGTTGTTTTTTTATATCCTTTTCCTTCTTCTTTCTTCGCTTTCATATCATTTTCCTTCTTCTTTCTCCGCTTTCATATCTTTATTCCCTTTTCTCCTTTCTTGCTTTTTATCCCCTTCCTTATTTTTCTTCCTTTTTCTCCCCTTTATCCTTCACCCTCTTTCTGCTTTTATTTATCCTTCTACCTCTGTCTCCTCTTCTTTATATTTTCCTTGTTTCTGTTCCTCTTCTTTTATTTTTCCTTTTTCCTCTTTCTCCTCTTTCATATCCTTTTCCCCTTCCACCCTTCTTGCTCTATTTCCCTTTCCTTACCATTTTTGCTCTTTCGTCTCTTTCTTTATCT
>NW_020870969.1:330340-332840 GCF_003789085.1 Penaeus vannamei
TTTTCACTCTTTCTTTTCCTTTCTTCTTCCTCTTCCTATTCCCTTTCACTATTCCTCTCCTCTCCTTTTTCACTCTTCCTTTCCTCTTCTTCCTCGTCCTTTTTCACTCTTCCTTTCCTCTTCTTCCTCGTCCTTTTTCACTCTTCCTTTCCTCTTCTTCCTCGTCCTTTTTCACTCTTCCTTTCCTCTTCCTCCTCTTCCTATTCCTTTTTTCACTCTTCCTTTCCTCTTCTTCTTCGTCCTTTTTCACCCTTCCTCTTCCTTCTTCTTCCATCCCTATTCCTTTTCACTCTTCCTCTTCCTATTCCTTTTTACTCTTCCTTTCCTCTTCCTCTTCTATTTCCTCCTCCTCTTCCTCTTCCTCTTTCTCTTCCTCTTGCTCTTCTTCCTCCTCGCTGCTGTGATCATCAATATCACTTCACCTCCGTCTCTGTCACCTTTCGTCATGTTAATACCTGCGTCAGACAAGCGCCCTTCTCACCCCTTCATATCCTGTGGCGCCCTTTCACTCCATTCCCTCTCGCTTACCAGGAGAGGGAGAGGGGTTAGGGCGAAGGGGGAGGAGTGGGGGATGGGGAGAGGGGAGGGAGGGGAGGGAGAGAGGAGAGAGGGGGAGAGAGAGAGGAAAGAAGGGGAGGGATGGAGAGGGAGTGGGAGAAAGAGAGATAGTGGAGAGAGAGAGAGGGATAGGAGAGGGAGAGGAGAGGAAAGGGAAAGGGAGAGGGGAGAGAGAGAGAGAGAGGAGAAAGAGGAGAGGGAGAGGAGAAGGAAGGAAGAGGGAGATGGAGAGGAAGAAAGAGACATCGGGGAGTGAGAAAGGAGTGGGAGGGAGAGTGAAGGGGGATGGAGAGTGAGAAATGGAGATAAGGGAGAGAGAGGGAGATGGAAAGGCAGAGGGAGAGGCATTAAGGAAATGGAAATGGAGATGGATATAGATAGCGAGGTTGATAGATAGATGAGCGAAAGCGAGAGAGACAGAGACAGGGACAAGGACAGACACAGAGACAGACAGACAGACAGACAGACAGACAGACAGACAGACAGACAGACAGAGCTCCTCACACCCAAACGCCTGGCTAGCCATTTCGCTGCAGTTCAATTTTCCCGCCTTTAGCTCCTGTTCCCGAGAATTCACTCCGCCCGGCAGCCGGTCAAGAGTAATAGGATTTGCCAGTGGGAAGGGAAGGACGGAGGGCTGAGGACAAGGAAGGATGGAGGGGGAAAGGACTGGGAGGGATGGTGAGAAGGAGGGAAGGTGAGGGAATGAGGGAAGAAGGAGGGGGAAAGGATTTGGGGAGTAAGGAGGGAGAAGGATGAGGATGAAGAAGGGAAGAGGATGGGAGAGGAAGAGGGAAAAGGATTGGGAGAAAAGATGGGGGGAAGGATTGGAGAGAAGGAGGAAGGAGGATGGGAGAGAGAGGAGGGGGAGAGAAGGGAAAAGGGAGAAGGAGAAAAAGAGGAAGGCGGAAAAGTGAAGGGTATAAAGAGGGAAGAGAGGGAGTTTGGGGAGAAGGAAGAAAAGGGGAGAAAAAAAAATGATGAACAAGGAAAGGAGGAATGAGAGAGAGAGAGAGAGAGAGAGAGAGAGAGAGAGAGAGAGAGAGAGAGAGAGAGAGAGAGAGAGAGAGAGAGAGAGAGAGAGAGAGAGAGAGAGAGAGAGAAGAGAATAGAATAGAATAGAATAGAAAATAATAAAAACAGTATAGATAGACAGATAGACTGTAAAAGACAGAGGGAGGAGGAAGCATAGCATTTTAAGCGGATCTTTCGTTCTTTTTCGGCGCCGGCTTCTCTTCAGTGTATCTCTCTCTCTCTCTCTCTCTCTCTCTCTCTCTCTCTCTCTCTCTCTCTCTCTCTCTCTCTCTCTCTCTCTCTCTCTCTCTCTCTCTCTCTCTCTCTCTCTCTCTCTCGCTTTTTCCAGAATGTCACATTTTGGTGCTTATTCTTTTTCTGCAAGCTTCTTTTTAACCTCTTTCTTGTTTTTCATTTTCACCTTCATTATCATTCTTGCATCTCTTTCTTTCTCTATTTTTTTCATTTACACTTTCATTATCACTCTTGCATCTCTTTCTTTCTCCCTCCGTGTTTATCTCCTCCTTTCTTAATTACTCTTTCCTCCGTAGTCTGCCGCAATACCCGCGCAACGCATATTAAAAGAAACTAATGTGAATCACTTCTGATTGCTAACTGTGCAAATATTAACTTTACAACTTCATTATTCTGCTAAATTTCCATCATAAAGTACACTAATTTCGTATTGATTTGATAACCTCATTATTCTTCCACATTTTCTATATAAAAAAAAAAAAACATATTCCAGAAATTATCAAGATTCGAATTCTCTCGATTAAAGACAAACAGGGAATGTGTAAGAATGGTAAATAGATAAGCCAAAAAATGGAAAAATATATATGAAATCCAGAAAAGGGTATAGATATATAGATAAATAAAAATGGGGTTGAATCAACGGATACGTTATCCAAGAAATGAAAATATATCC
>NW_020870969.1:337840-342840 GCF_003789085.1 Penaeus vannamei
AGGTATTATCTATCACTACTCCCAACAAGAGACTTCTGTTGAGTGTGTTGAGGCTTTATGCAAATTATACATTCATAATGAAAAATAATTTTAGAGATCTATATCTTCTATTTGATTGATAATGTCTCATTAGTGTATGCTTAATTCACTTGCGGGAATATGCAGTAATACTCATATGCGGTAGTCAGTACCAAACATGTTTATTCACATGTTTACAAAGGTGCATTTAAGTGTATTTTATTTGTTAGATTACAAAAAGGGAGTCTTTATATGATGATTACAAGAATTTCATTACGAAAAGGATTCGTCAACTGTAAGTGACTAATGAACCATTTATGAGAAATATAAATGCTTTCACAATCAAATCTATGATATTACATTTTTATACATACACATTAGAGTGGTAAATATTCAGAATATTTATTTGATTAGCTATCTTACAATAACATGATTTTTTTTTTTACATCAGTATAATTAATGAAGCTGATGTAAAAGTAGTACTTTTTATAGTAGTTTATTTCTTTTACTTTAGTTGGAGTTCATGTTTTGGATCCTTTCCCAATGCATCTCTCATTAAGCCATGGTATTATTACACTGCACAAGTAATTTGCATTATGCAAAATCTATTTATGATTCTTTAATGAAATACACTGTCAGTATTCAGCTGTTATTGTCATGACAAAATCAGGTCTACATTTTAACATAAAAGCAGTATTGGTCCATTGTTACTGTTTTCAATTCACTGACGTTTATTGAAAGTTTCAGTAAACAATATGATGTTTTTATGATAATAGCTGTTCATGCACCCTATATATTTTCAAGATTATTTCAAATGATGATGATGAAATTAATAATTATAATGATAATTATATTCCTTATTTGTTTTCACTAGTCAGTATGCTTCAAATACAAACTGAGCAATTTAAATCTGTAACTGGTGAAACATTAAAAGTGGAAGTAAATATCAAATATAAAATGGAGAAAGTAAAAAAATAAAAGTCAATATTAGCCAATCTTTCACTAATATTTATATAGTGTTACAGTTCTCATGTAAATGAGCAACATTTCTTTCAAAATGTTTACCTCAAGGCAAATATTCCATACCCTGTCATCACCACCCCCTTTGCCACTCTATATACAATTTTTGTTGCACCACCAAATCCTTTCTTATTTTTTCTTATTTCCACGTCTTTGAAAAAGGAGTTAGAGGGTCTTAAGAGAGATCCAGAAGTAAGTTTGATTATGAAAATTATCCTAGAGGCCTCAGTAAGCCATAGGTTTGCATTTCTCTTAGTAGATCTAGAACATAGAGATTGGATGAAGGCTGTGGGTAAAATTATGGATATATTTATTATTCGGATTAATATATTGTATAATATGTGTTTTTTATTTATTTGTTTATTTTTAATAAGTGGCATGTATTCCATATATATATTTATCTATATGTATATATGATATATTCTCTGATGTTCTTAGATACTATTCTGAGATCACTCTTGTAATTAGAATTATCTTTTGTAGCTTTGCTCTGTGGCACAGTTCTCAGCAATGACTTTATTATATGTAATATATGCCCCATTATGATATTTTTAGGCAAAAGGATTGGTTCTGTGCACCACAAGAAAAAAGATCTTGCTACTTGCCCCAATAGTAAAACACTGGGCAAAATAATTTGCATTTATATATTTAACCTAGGTTATATAACTGACTGAAAATGAAAGTGAATGATAATAAAATGTTACAACATACATCTACTCCGATTTTTGTAGTTTGCTCTTAGTAAGGGCCATAACTATTGAATCTTGGTCTTGATGGATGATAAAATTCTTATAATCATGCATTTATGGTTTTATAATTTATCATAAACTTGTGTTTGTTGTCTTTTGATCTTCAGTGGTTTTCAAAGTTTTATAGACTATTCTATGCCCATGCTGTGTAAACACTGCAAAATATGGTGTCGTAGAAGTGATCATTCTCCGTCTTGCTCCATGGCACAAACTTGAGGTGCTTGATTTGCTTCTTTTTTGCATTTCTTAGTTCTTGCATCTGAAACTTGCAACTCTAGATGACTTTCTGGAACTGTTATGCTATTTACAGCCTGGGACTTACTTTTAAGTATTATTATGCATTTCCTGTTTGAAACTACTGTGAATAATAACTCATTCTATTGACCTTTTCCACTAGATTTTAAATTATATTTTTTCTAACCTTGTATTGCTTACATATCCTTGCTAATAGATGATACATGTACATACATTGTAACATTAATCCGCATTGATTTTTTAATGCTTCTGCATTCAGGAGTTGCAGAGTACAACATAGCGTAAAGTTGAAACTGAAAGAAAAGAAAGGGGACCTAACCCAATCCTATATGCATAATTTTTATATGTACTTTTTGAATTGTATCCCTCGTTTGTACAAAGTGTATTAGCAAACTAAGTTATTAGTCAACCACTTGTAAGAGAAATTTATCACTAGACTTTTCACTTAGAAAAAAGACTGTGAAATGTGGATAGCTCATTCTTACATGGTCACTGAATTATAACATGTACAAATTATGAGAGAAAAACAATCTTGACGCTAGTCTTTTGGTCAAACCAGAATCGCAAGTTGATGCCCAAGTTTGTCGTGAAGGAGATGGAGTCCCTGTACCTCGAAGAACTCAAGACCTCTATCAACCTCCTGATGGCCAACCTAGAAAGTCTCCCGGTGTCCAAGTGCTCGCAAGAGGGCAAATATGGCTTGAAAACCCTTAGAAAATACAATCACAGGTAAGTCATTTTGAATAGGCATCATATGTATATATATATATTTTTTTATCCCTTTTACGATAACTACTAATGTTTTATTATTCCCTCTTATCATTAAGTGTCTTACTACAGCATTGTATCCCAACACTGGGTTCACTGCCTGTATCTTATTGCTTGTCTCTCTTTCTCTCACTTTCTCTCTTTCTCTCAGCCTCTTAATACTCTACAACTGTATGCCTTATGCTTTTATTCTTTACATCTCATACTCTCTTTACTCATTTTCATGCTAATTGTTTCAGCATTTTCCTTCTTTTTTATCCTTTTTTATCTTCCATGTTGCTGTCAATTTCATTATCTTTAAAGCCTAGCTGGTGCATATGCCATTGTTGCAATGCAGTGTTCTTTATTTTCTTTTTCTTGCTGCATTATTTTCTTTATTTCTCTTGTCAGTGGACTTAGATTTTGAATGGTTTTAGGAAATATTATTTATATACTTTTTTGTCTTTGAGACTATTTTTGGTTCTTTGATGATTTACCATATGCCCTTGTTAACCTCTCTTTGTTGATGTATTAAATCAATCTGGTTTTACACTATCAATGGAATTTGAGTTCACTGTATTTTTTATTTTATGTGTTTAGTCTACACAAATCCAGTGCATGTACACAATCACACAAGGACATGCACATGTACATGTACATATTTATGTGCATGAGCAAGTACATAAACATGTATCCATGTAGCTGTGTACCTAGACAGAAACAGTAATGTTTGTAAACAAGCAGACACATACATTGCACACATGGTCTCACACACACATTCACACACAGAATAGCACTTGAAGAATTTTGTAGTGGGGGAATCATCTTTTCATTTCACTGAAGATTAAGTAAACAAGAGGGTTTTTAACCCAAGTAAATATATATATATTTTTTAATCTGTTGCCTTTATACCAATTTCTAAAAAAAAATAATATCTGATTTAAGTATTACAAATCACCGCTTTAAAGGAAGACTTTCATTCCATGGCCAACACCTGACATAAAGCCTATGGGAGTGAATTAAATCACATATAATAGTGCAGGTGTTATAACCATACAGTTGCTGTTGATATAAAATTTCTAAGTGCTAATCCTTACTGTGGATACTGTTGTATACACAATGTTATGTTGTAGACTCATTGATTTACCAGGTAATTAAACTTATGAAATTAAATTCATTTGCACTAATAGTTGTTAATAACACATACAATTGTCATAGTAAACTGGAATTATATTGTATGGAAGTTGAAGCTTTCACATTTATTGTGAGACTATTAAAGAAAAAGATAAGGAATTGCTTCTATCACCATCCATGGATAAGTATTCAGTTAAGAACTATTTACAGTTGTTGGGTGGTAAAACATATTGTAATAAATTGATAAAGACCTTCTTGATGGACATGAAATCAACAAATTGGGTTTGATAGACTTGACATATGAAGATGATGTAGTTGCACAAAGAGAAATGGGTAAACTATGACCTCAGAGAGTAAATTCTCATAATACCTTCAGCATTATTATTGATTTTTAAAAACTCTAAAGTATGATAATTGTAAATGAGCAAATCCTTATAGGAATGTAAAAAAAAAATGTAAATCAAAGAGTCTACACTTATTTTACACTTGAAAGCTACATTATACCAGTAGCATGAAATAACCGTTGATTTTCTGTATCATGTATATTTTTACTTTCCTTTTTATTAATCTTATTCCAGACATTTTTATGGTTTTATGCACTAAATGTGTTTTAATGTGACATTGATGTACTTACTATAGTTTTATTTTTCACCGACTGGTGACCTTCTTGTTAAATTTTCCTACTCGTTTTTGCGGTCTTTATTTCTGGTGCAGCCCGTTTATATGTATTTAAACTCCTTAGTTCTTGAACTCTGTGTAAGATTTATTGCTAGAATTTGCCTGAGAGGATCTTTTCATCTCAGCAGTAATGAGGTACATTTAACTAAATCTGTGTTTAAATGCCTTTTTTTGTCCAAATGCAACTATATCAGGAAAAGCAAAAGGTATCAGACAAACTTGAGACTCCTTGAATACTTTCCTCACACTTGCTTTCATGATTTTTTCTTGCATGTTGTGAACACTACTTTACGTCTGGTGTTTCTTTCATAATTCATGCATTTGCCCTGGTTTTTATTTAATTCTCTTTTTTCTTGATTACTGAGGCATTTTCATTTGTTTTCTTTTCATGAGCCAAAG
>NW_020870969.1:386934-389434 GCF_003789085.1 Penaeus vannamei
TGCAATATATTTTTTTTCTTTATTTATTTATTTATTTATTTATTATTTTTCGTATGTATGTGTGTGTGTGTGTGTGTGCATGTGTGTGTGTGTGTGTGTGTGTGTGTGTGTGTGTGTGTGTGTGTGTGTGTAGTGTGTTGTGTGTGTGTGTGTGTGTGTGTGTGTGTGTGTGTGTGTTAAATGTATATATATATTATATATATGTATGTGTGTATATGTATACATATTTATATGTATATCAATATATATACATACATACATACATATATATATCTATATTTTTTTCTTTCTTCTTTCTTCTTTCTTTTTTTATTGTTGTGTGTGTGTGTGTGTGTGTGTGTGTGTGTGTGTGTGTGTGTGTGTGTGTGTGTGTGGTGGTGTTTGCAGTTATGTGTGCATGTATGTATGCATGTGTGTGTGTGTGTTTATGTTTATGTTTGTATGTGGTTGTGTGTGTGTATACTTTTTTGCATGGTGAGACAAGGATTAGATAATACATGTTTGATTTTGATTTATTTACAGACATCTTTATTTATTGGCATATTTCCCATTTAGTAAGTTTAAATTTTATTATCCTCTGCCTGTTTCAATACACATGCACTCACTCACACACACACACACACACACACATGCACACACACACACACACACACACACACACACACACACACACAACACACACACACAACCACACACACACACACACACACACACCACACACACACACACACTCACACACACACACACACACACACACACACACACACACACACACACACACACACACACACACACACACACACACACACACACACACACACAGACATACACACACACATACACACACACATGCATACACACATGCATACACACATGCATACACACATGCACATACACATACAAATACTTGTGCTTAAACATTCTTTATTTCTATTTTTCTTTTAGGGGTGGTTCAGTCCAGGCCAGATTTTTGTTCTGGATGAGTATCAGGCTCGTTATGGTGTCCGAGGTTGCTTCAGACACCTGTGTTACCTTGAAGACCTACTTGATCGTGCTGAGAAGGGACAAATGATTGACCCGACTCTCATACACTACTCCTTTGCCTTCTGTGCCTCCCACGTTCACGGGAACAGGTAAGTTTTTGGAGTTAAGGACACTCTTTGGAAATCCATTTTGTTGTTATGAGTATTTGTTTTAGGGAATTCAATTTGTTAGGGATGTTAGATTAGGGAAGTTAGGGTACTAGGGAATTCACTATGTCTATATAGCAGTGGCACAGCCAGGGTCCTTGTTAGCTTTTATTAAGCATTTCAACTGTGAAAAATATAAATCATTAGTAAAACAAATGTAAATAGTTAAGTCATCTGAGCCACATGAGAGTTAGAAGGCTAACACAGATATTTATTTATGTGTTTTTGATTAAGAAAAAAAAGAACTTCCCATATATAAATACAAATGTTGTTCAACCCTATATTTTACATTGGCTATGAATTCATAAATCAAAATCAATTTCATAGACGTCTGAAAGAAGTTCACTTAGAAATTACTTGTTAGTTATGTTTAGTGGATACTTCAGACACTTATTCTAATAGGTTTAGTATGGTCTTTAGTGAACAGTTTTTAAAAGCTCCTTGATGCATAAGCTGGTCATATTCCAAACTTGAGTTTTTTTATAACAAAGTTATCTGCTCCTTTATTTATTCTTAAGATGATGATTTGGTTGTATTATTTTTAATTTGAAGAAAAGAAAAACCATCTGATTTATACAGGAATTTGTTAGATTATACAAGAATTTGTTAAATTCCCTTTTCATCTTTGGAAAGAAAAGGAAGTCCTTTGGTTATGTAATAAATATTTGCCTTGCAGAAACGACATACCCTAATAATGTTCCATGTGATTAAATAGGTTGACATTATGAAACAGTGATGTATGAATGCAATATCATATTATATGATGGAATTATAACCAACAAGAGATGCCAATACTTCTTGCAAATTAAAATGATTATAGTTTAAGTCATGCCAAATGTACATAACTTAGAGGCAATGCAAAAGCTGTATAAAGAGCTTATGAGCAGAGCAACCCTCTATCTGAATCATGAATGAGACACTGTGAGCTTTGATTAAGAATGTGGTATGCAATATGAACTAAATAGAAAAAAATGTAAATATTTTGTAGAAGAAAATGATTCACCTGGATAGGAAGCACACCCAGTCTTGCACATAAATTTTTTTTTTCTTTTCTTTTTAACACTATTAGAACTCATCACTTAGAAGACAACAATACACATGCTTCATCACCCTCATTGAAAAAAATCATCTCCCCCCTCTTATTTCTCTCGAGATAACAGCACTAGAAAGTTAGCTTTGAATATAAAGCCATTTTTTATCTTACTTGTGCTGGCCCAGATCTGTTAACCTTTTTTTTTTGTTTGTTTGTTTTACTCATCTTTTACTATTTGATGTTTAATGAAGACTGGATTCTGCTACTGTAGATGATA
>NW_020870969.1:394434-399434 GCF_003789085.1 Penaeus vannamei
TAAAGATGCAAAATTATGGTCTAATAATGCCAATAAAGTTAATTACTACTTTATGCAATACCAAGAAGAGAAAAAGTGAATATTATATTGCATTTACATGAAATACAAAGTGACAGATTATCTGTATAGATGTCTTCTCTTGTCATTTAACAGTAGACTTGACCATAAGAAGGTAAAAGTTTTTAGGATCCTCTTATTCCACCTTAACCTGTTATCCATGCCTGTGTGCAACCCTTATTCCTTATCCTATATCCCCATGTATCTCACACTCTTCAGGCATGAACAAAAAAAGAAGAGAAAAAAAAGAAAAAAAAGAAACAAAAAGAATAAGAATAGTAAGAACAGTGTGCCAACACCACAAAAGAAATCCCCGTCAGACCACACTCTTCTCATGTAAACGCTCCTTCCGGTGAGTGATAGGTTGAGGCCCTTTGCCACTCCTCAAGCCACCACCACTGGCACGTGCTCCGGGTACTTTTGATTTCTTTTGTGCGTGAGCGGGTCCCAGTTCCCCTTGCGTCGCCGTCCCCCCCGACTCGATGGACAGAGGCACGGGTGGCCCTCACCCTGCGGCGGCGCTTGTTGTGATGGTGATGATTGGTTGTGATGATTATGGAGGGTGGGTCAACACCTATGAGACCGGGTCACTCACCTTCCCCCACATATTACTGAGGCCAGCGTACATGGGGAGGGATGACCTCATGGCAGGCTCCATGCCCAAGCAAAAGCCGGAACACAGAGGTGGAAATATGTTAATTTTGGGAAAAAGAAGTGATGGTCGATGATACTGACTGTAAGTTTGATAGTAATGCTTACAAAGGGAAAGGAAAAGCTTTGTGATTATTGAGAATGTTTGATGATCTTTCCTTTTTTCAATCACTAAAATAAATATATTTGCAGGAATAGTACTGTTAGTTTCAGTTTCATACTGAATATTAATTTCTAAAATTCCATCCCTGTGTTCAGGTTCTGTGGCTCTCCTCTTGTAATGGTTTCATCTTTATTAATTTTTTGGATGCATTAGAAACTTGTCAATATCCAGAATGAAGCTTTGCAAGAGTCATTATTACTGCATGGCAGGAATTTGCACAGAGTGAATCAGATATGTTCACATGGTTTTATATATATTGATTTTTTTTGCTTGGTGCATCTGTCTTTGTAACCAGTATTTGTAATCATGACATTTAGACTAAGTTGCTGAAATACTGAACAAATTCCACATCGCAGCACAGTAAGCTAGCTGCACTGTAGGAAATTGTTATAGAAATTACAGTAATCTTTTGTGAACAAATATTGTAGTACAGTACATCCTCCTTTGAAATTAATATATGAGTAAAAAAATCTCATAAATAGATTAGATGTATTTACATGACAAACCATTATGTTTGCCATACAATACTGTGATCCCTCTCTGACTGTATTATTCATTTTTATACTTTATACACAGGCTGATATCTAAGTGACCAATAATAGATAGTAGCTGATGTGAGACATATGACAAAAGTGTAGAATGGGATATTTTTGTCTTCATGTCTCTTTATACGATTTCCTATTATAACATTCTAGTATCACAAATTGATTGTTCTATAAATCAACATGCACATGAATTATTACCTTTTGTGTGAAAAAATTGCCTTTTTTGCTTACTTAAAGACTGTTATAATATCCCCCTTCTTTCCTCTCTCATTCTCAAACTCAATCTCTCTCTCTCTCTCTCTCTCTCTTTCTCTCTCTCTCTCTCTCTCTCTCTCTCTCTCTCTTTTCTCTCTCTCTCTCTCTCTCTCTCTTCTCTCTCTCTCTCTCTCTCTCTCTCTCTCTCTCTCTCTCTCTCTCTCTCCTCTCTCTCTCTCTCTCTCTCTCTCTCTCGCTCTCTCGCTCTTCTCGCTCTCTCTCTCTCTCTCTCTCTCTCTCTCTCTCTCTCTCTCTCTCTCTCTCTCTTCTCCTCTCCTCTCCTTCTCTCTCTCTCTCTCTCTCTCTCTCTCGCTCTCTCGCTCTCCCTCTCGCTCTCTCTCTCTCTCTCCTCTCTCTCTCTCCCTCTCTCTCTCCTCTCTCTCTCTCTCTCTTTCTCTCTCTCTCTCTCTCTCTCGTCTCTCTCTCTTCTTCTCTCTCTCTTCTTCTCTCTCTCTTCTCTCTCTCTCTCCTCCCTCCCCTCTCCCCCTCCCTCCTTTTTCTTCTATTCACTTTCTTTTCAAAAGTTTGAAACCAGAGAAGGTCACTTAGATGGAAGCCCATAATCCGAGTTCCTATATAATTTGACCCTTTGACACAGACCGGATGGAGTGGGAACCGTCCTGGCTGAAGAGAAGGAGCGCTTCCAAGCCATCAAGGAAAGGTTAAGAGTCTTACTTGAACACCAGATTACCAACTTCATGTAAGTGTGTCCTACCTCCCTCTTTTTTTTTTTTCCACAGGCGTATTGTCCGATGAAAGTAATGCTGTTCAGCTTGTTCTAGTTTACTATTGTTAGAGATGTATTTTTGTTAAATGGAACATAATACAAAGAAGCTGTTAATGTTAATGCTATACATAAATGAGTGTAAACAGAGGAGCGCAGAAAATGTGCATCATAGTAACAAAATTGGCTATCTTGATCAGAAAATATGCTTAAGTATACTACTGGAATTTTTTATTTACCTGATTTTATTATTGCTATTTGCTATCTATTTATTTACCTATTTACTTCCAAGTTTTACTACTCTATATCACCCAAAATATATAAAAAGATAATGGATGATGTGGGGAAGAATCTAAACTGTTATGCTGCATTAGTTCTAATAACATTGTGAGATTTGTTCACTGACAGGTATTGCTTCCCATTTGGTCGACCTGAAGGTGCCCTCAAAGCCACATTGTCTTTACTTGAACGGGTAAGTGAATTAAAGATTATTATCATTTATTATTTATGTATTTCTCTCTTCTTCTGTCTCTCTCTTTCTGTCTCTCTCTCTCTGTCTCTGTCTCTCTGTCTCTGTCTCTCTGTCTCTGTCTGTCTCTTGTCTCTCTCTGTCTCTGTCTCTGTATCTCTCTGTCTCTCTCTGTCTCTCTCTTTCTCTCTCTCTTTCTCTCTCTCCTCCCTCTCTTTCTCTTCTCTCTTTCTCTCTCTCTTCTTTCTCTCTTCTCTTCTCTCTTTCTCTCTTCTCTCTCTCTCTCTCTCTTCTCTCTTCTCTCCTCTCTCTCTCTCTCTCTCTCTCTCTCTCTCTCTCTCTCTCTCTCTCTCTCTCTCTCTCTCTCTCTCTCTCTCTCTTGTAACCTGATGAGGATATGTCTACATGCTGCTCCAACTGCACTCGGGTGCAAAACACTTCCTTTTAGTAGTCAAGACATACACATGACATGAGCGGCATCTCCCAGTAACATGATAGCATGTCACCCATTGCCTTCAAATTAAAAGCCTTTTGTGTCTGTTGTATATTTTTTATTATGCAATTTTATTTAAACTGTGCTCAACATTTACTGTATTCATTTCATGCAGGTAATGATGAAAGATATAGCAACTCCAGTGCCCCCTGATGAGGTGAGAGGCATGATTAAAAAGTGCCTAGAGAATGCTGCTCTCTTAAACTATACCCGTCTGTCAGCTGAAACAAAGATTGAAGGTGAGATATTGATAACATTTTAGATTTTAAGACAATGATGATTGTTTTGCTTTCATGGGTATTGGTGTTAATGTCTCAGTCATCATCATGTTTTTTTTTTATGTGTAAGGATGTTAAAATTGTATTTGTTATCTTTAATGATAATGATGTAGCTGTTATTATCATTTTACTGAAAGTCTGTCTCTATCAGTACTGTGTGTTTTTATTTACTGATTCACACATGATTAAAACTTCCGCCCATTTAAACAATGAAAGAGAAATCTTCTTGTCTTTATGAATAAGAATACTTCATAACATTGCTTAGGGCCTTTAGTTTTGCTCATTCCAATAGTAGGTTGGCTATTTGATAAATAAACTACAATCAATAACAAAGGAAATAGAAGTTTAGATATATGAAATTATTCATATTGATAAACGTTATTGCTGATTTGGCATTCAGCAATGTAATTTGGTTTTGTCTGTGTTCCATAGGTGGAGACACCACTCTGCAAGGTATTTATTAACTGCATCAGATTTATCAATTACTTAGGCATGATGAACATTGAGGTAGATGTTAATCACTGTATGTTAATGTATGTTGTTCTTGTAGGTTGTAGGTTTGGTGTTTTCCTTGTACCATTGTGTTTAGTCTTTTAATTTTGTGGTAACTAATTAGATTATGACTTTTGTTGTTTTATTGTAGTTTCAATTTTGTTTGTACTTTATATGAACACATCAGTATTTGCATTATTTACCCATATATTAATATTCTTTGGAGTAAAGCTTTTCCTATGAGCTACCTTCAGGGAAATAAAGATGAATATGTTATTTATTTCTCTGTAAGCATGCACTCATCATAAACCTATTTCCAGAATCTTAAACTTAAAGTTATATATGAATGTCACATTTCAAATGTGAATAACTGATTGCTTGTAGATAGCAGATGAAAAAGCAACTCCTTATGTGATTTCTTTTTTCATGCTTAAAGAAATTTGTCTGCAGGAAGTAGTATTTGTTAAGATTAATTAGTCAAGATGTCTTTACTTTTTTATCCTTCATGTATCATTTCTACTTTTTTTCTGTTTTTCTCTTCATTGTATATCATGCTCATCCATTCTTTTTTATTTTTATTTTTTCTTCCATTCTTTCTCCATACACCTCTTCATGATTACATTTCTCTCTCCTTTTATACTCTTACCCATTTTCATTGTTTCTTCTTGATTCCTTCCTTCTTCTCCCTTTCCCTTTCATAGTGTTTCCTTTTAATCACCCTTCCTGTCTTTCCACCCTTTCGTATACCCTCTTTCTTCCTCCATTCTTTCCATGTCTCCTCTTTCTCACTCACTCCTTCCCTTCTCTCCCTTTCTCCATCTTTCCCTCTTTCCCTCTCCACCTCTTTCCTTCTCTCCCTCTTTCTCTCTTTCC
>NW_020870969.1:420077-425077 GCF_003789085.1 Penaeus vannamei
ATGAGATTTACCCCTTTCTCGTGCTGTGTAAGTAATATTGTTTTCTTTTTTGTTTTGTTTTTTCTTTTCTTTTTGGTCACTGCAAAAGTTAGCGCTCGTGACTGTCACGTTAGCTTGGTCTACGATTTCGATTTTCGGCCGAATAGACACCACGAAGCCAGGTGGTCAATACGCACCACTGTTGACTTATGACACTTCAAGACAAGAACAAGTATCTATCTCACGTCCCAAGCGTGTGTCCATTACTGTGTATCGAGTATACAAAAGGAGGATCAATTGATGACGTCTGATGAAGACCAACGATAAAATCAAGGCTAGCATGAAATTGTTTCCTACATCGCTCTTGATCCAATTTTCCGATATGTTGTTCATTCTGTCTTTATTCAAGGTTTATCTTTTTCTTTCTACCAACTCACGCATTTTATCTTACCCTCCGCCGAACTCCAGCTCCTCCTTCACCCCCTCCACCCTCCTCTCATCGCTCTATGCTTCACTCACATCCCGATCCACTCCATTACAAAGATTCACCTAGTCTGACTCGCACGGAATTTTCTCCAATGAATTGCTGTGAAGAGTTCTCTCGATTTCCTCCTGCTCCTTTAACTATCTATGATCTCTTTCTACCACAACAGCAGTGATTTGGCTATATTATTTGATATTTGCCCTCACCACTCCTCCAATTTTTTTATTTTTCCCTAGTTTGTCTGCCTAAACGTTTAAATTCTGTAGCGTGTCGTGTTTAACAAGCCTTTGAATGCTCTGTTATCCTTGTGTTTGGTACAGCGTCTGCATGCCCTGCGTATCACGAAATTTACTTTTCATAAGGTGGTCACTAGATCATAGAGTTTTCGTTAGCATTAGGTCGACATACCCAGTAATTATGACTATATACTACAAATAATAATCATCCCACACACACAACACACACACACACACACACACAACACACACACACACACACCACACCACACACACACACACCCACACTATATTATTAACTATATTATTATACTATTTACTCTCCGGTATATATTATATACGATATATATATATATTATAGTAAATATTATTATAATATATGTATTATCATATGTATAATATATATATTTATATATATATATATATTATACATATACTATATTTACACACACCACACACACTACACACATCACACACGACCCACCACACACAGCACACACACACACACACACACACACACATTATATACTATCTATATATCATTATACTATATATCTATATTAATAAACTAATATATATATATATATATACTATATGTATATATATATACTATATATATATATATATATATAGTATTATATATATATAATATTATATATATATAGATATGCGTATTAATATGCGTGTGTGTGTGTGTGTGTGTGTGTGCTGTGTGTGGTGTGTCTTGTGTGTGTGCCTGTGTGATGTGTGTTATGTGCGCCATTATGAACTGATAAAATGATCAAGTTAATCTGGTAATCTTCGCATGAATGAATAGAACAGGCACTCACTTGTTTATGCTATTTTTTTTCTTTATCCAAAGCTGTGCCAAGTTTCGCAGAATGCAAGGAGAAGTGTCAAAAGCACCGTTGGCTGTATGGTACTTCACCAAGGAATTACGTAACGTCTTTGGGTACGTAAAAACTATGTCAATTTCATCTCCTTTCAACATCTGACGTCTTTCATCGAGGTTGTACAAAACATTGACTTAATAGCACTTCCCTCTTGCTTAATTTAGAAAAAGTTCGAGGATTACTATCACAAATCCTAAATTTCCCAAGAAAGTTTTACGAGACTGCTGATTTTCTAAGATGAAGATGAAGAAATTACTGGTGAGTTGATATTATATAATTATATATATATATATATATATATATATATATATATATATATATATATATATACATATCACACACCCACACACACACACACACCCACACACACACACACACACACACACACCCACACACACATACACCTAATATATATATATAATATATATATATATATATATATATATATATATATATATATTATATATATATATATATAATATATACACGCACACACACACATATATATATTTATATATAATCCTCCCGAAAACGTCCTTGTGCATTAAAGCACACGTATCAGAGAGAACGCCCAGGAAAGCATCTTTTCTTCAGACCCATTTCCCAGCATCTCAAGACTGCAAGCACCACCCGCTCCCCCCCCCCCCCCCCCCCCCGCCCCGCCCCTTCCTAATTATATTCTCTTCTCTTTCCTCATCCGCTGTTTCTAATTACACTCTCGCCTTAGTACATTATACACGGGTCTGCCTGGAGATCTGGTATGTCATGACCCCACCCCCCTTCCCCTTCCCCCCCCTTCCCTTGCCGCCCTGTTTCCTCGAGCGCTCTCTCTTGCCCCGGCGCCCTCTCTTTCCCTCTCGCGTTCTCTCTCTCCTCTCTCTTCGCTTCCTCTTTTGCCCTCGCGCTCTCTCTCTTCTCGCTTTCTGTCCCTCTTCTTCTCGTCGCACCCACTTTCGTCTCCCGTCTTCTCTCCCCTCGCGTTCCCTCTCTCCTCTCTTCCCCTCTCGCCCTCTCTCTCTCTCTTCTCTCTCCCACTTTCCTCTCGCGCCTTCTCTCCCCTCGTGCTCTCGCTCTCTCTGCCCTCGCGCCCCCTCTGCTCTTGCGTCCCCTCTGTCCCTCTCTTCCGCCCCGCCCTCTCCCCTCTCCTCTCTTCCCCTCGGATAAGGGAATTCCCTCTCCGTCCCTCCGAAATCTCATTAGGGAAGCGGCGCAAGGCCCGATCTCGTCCCTTTCATTTGCACGCGCTCCCCGGCCCCCTTTTGTGGCGTCCTCGCCCATGCCTCTCCCCTGGTAGGCTTCCTAATGCACGCGATGCTGCCGCTGCCGAATGATGCACGGCCGTAATAATACCGTCACATTTCTGCACGGACGAAGCGCATCGGCTGCTCCCCTTTGAAGGCGGCGAGGAGGGCGTCCGTTGCGGGGGATGTTTGGGTCGAAGCGCCGCGTCGGCCGTTCGGCTCCCGGTCGGGGTTGGGGTTTTATGCCGAGGGAGAGCGATCTGTTTCTGGCGAGGGAAATGGGTCGGGGAAAGATGGCCTGCGTTGTGGCGGCGAAGGAAAATGCTCAGGTGACGTGTACATACATCGGCATGTATGAACACACACACAAATACATACACACATGCATATGTATATATATATATATATTTATATATAATATATATATATATATATATTATATAATATATATATATATATATATATATATATATATATTATATTATGCATTTTTTAAGTTGAATTTATTTGAACATGGAAAAATATTTCAATATTGCTTTAAACACTTCTCATTTGCATCAATCCATCTGTAGTCATAAGAAATAATAATACAGCCTACAAAAAAAAAAAATCCGTAGTGACGTCACCATCTGTCGGTCGTCTTTATTTCCGTTTAACAGACGAATTTCAGAAGAATTCCAGCCCTGACCGAAGCTTCGAATCCGGGTTCGTGACTCGGTTTCACTGAGTTGTGCGACTATTTGCTTCGGATCTTTCATTACGTCTTCTGAGATCGCATAACTAGGTATAGTTTTTTTTATCTATATATATATATTTTTATTTATATCTTAACATGTTCTTTTGGAGGATTGTTTCTGCTCTATTGATTCATCTATTTACCTAATGTATCCAGGACCACAGGAATACGTCTATCTGCCGGTTTCTTAGAATTATGCGAGGCCCGGCCCAAAGAATATTCATATACTTGATATGCATAAATAAATAAATAAATGCATATTTATCAGTATATACATGCACATCAACCGGGAAAATAGATAAATGTATATCCATCAGATATATAGACAAATATGCCTTCATTTCTGCGTCTGTATTTCTGAAAATTCATTGGGTCCGGCCTGGCACAATTTTAACAAACCGGCCGAACATCTTGAAACGGGATAATTGTTTGTTCATTGTCTCGTCCTTGGGCTTGACTCTTGGCACCAGTAAGGGCCTTTTGATGGGGACGACAATAACCATTCCCTATCTGTAAAAAAAAAAAAAAATAAATAACCAGAATTTTAAAGGGAAAGAGATAAAGAGAACCAATCCTTTTATCAATCCTTTTATCGCCTAGACGAAGAATCCTTTTCATAACTCATTTCTGAGGGTCAAGGAAAGTGGTTAATTTTGATAATCATGGATGTTGATAAATATTTTGTGAACTTTGAACACTTGATATTATATTACTGTGAATCTAGAACACTGAAAATAATAATGTTGAAATTGCTGAATTTTGAAAGGTTCATAGAAACTTTGAAAATGCTTGTTGTTTGTGCTGAAACATTGAAAAGTCAAGTATATCTCATTGCAATTTGAACAGAGTAAACGGTTCTTTACCTAGAGAACCAGACAAGAGCGTTTAAGTTTGAAGACCTATTTTATATACAATATTCTTATTTCATTTTAGAACTTAAATTAGTCTTGTGTAATAAATCGGGAAAAATGATTTGGAACTTATATGAACACAACACACATCTTCCAGTATTGTTCATTGTGTTCATAAACAAACATTCATTTTGTATAAAATCCTAGCAATTTTGTTTTCTTCTATTCACACCAATGCTGAATTTGAAACTTTGATTACTTACAAACACACATATATACATACATGCATATAGACAGACATACACAAATATATACGTACATGCGCAGGGAAACGGAGTATAAGAGGATAAAGTATCAATAGACACTTAGAGACAAACACAATAGACAGGCAGACAGATCCCCATCATCAAAATGACAATAATATAAGAAATAGATAGATAGATAGATAGATAGATAGATAGATAGGATAGATAAGATAGTAGATAGAATAGGTAATAAATATATAGATAGATGATAGAGATAATATAGATAGATAGATAGAAGACAGAAGATAGAAGATAGTTAAGATAGATAGATAGAT
>NW_020870969.1:430077-435077 GCF_003789085.1 Penaeus vannamei
TTTGGTAGGTAGTTTACTGAACCGAATTAGTCTTTATTGATAATTGGATCTTCCCTGTTACATTGGTGACTGGTTTTTATTTCATTGATTGATTGTCTTCTCGATTTCATTCTTTAAGAGCAAAAGATTTTTTTTTAATTAAATAATATCATTCGAATTACTTGTACTAACTGAAAATCGAAGTATGTTATCTGTATTCACATCCGTTCTTCAAAACACACATGGCTCGAAAAATGCCCGTTTATCCAGTTGTTAAACAGCTCTAATGTTTGTTTGTTTTTTCTTTTTTATTATTATTATTATTTATTATTATATTTTTTTTTTTTGCGCGGCCTTTGATTGCATAGCCTGTTTAAATCTGTATATCCTTGCTATTTGTTGTTTGTATGCTTTTATATTTGTTGTTTGCATAGTGTTATTGTTTGCATTATCTTATTGTTTATTGTCAGCATGGCCTTAATGTTTATTGTCTGTATATTTTTTGTTTTTGTTGCTTTATGGCTTAACTGTTTGTTATTTCTATGACACTGGTGTTTGCATAGTCGTAGTGTTTGTCATTTGACTGTAAATGTATGAAAAAAGTTAAAACATGTGATGTTTTCTCTATGGATCTAACGCAGAAAAACAATTCCAATATTCGCTGAAGCTATTAGCGAGGGATGTTGTCCTAACTCCATTAAATCCACGCTAGGAAAAAAATCTTTACATCATATAATATATTTAACTAATTCTTGTACAAATAGCAGCACCTTTCCTGATTCCTAGAGTGATTTTTAGGAAATTTTGCAAAAAGTTTTCTTGAATGCACTTGCCTCAGCTCATGCAATTGCATTGTTTATATTCTAAGAAAAGAAAAAAAAATTATGAGTCAACAAAATGTCAGAGAGGAAGACGGACTGACCAACTCTGCAGAAATTCAGATACGGATTTTGAAAAGGGCAGCAAAAGGTTATGCGACATGATTTCATACGAAGTATCTTCTGCAGTTTTGCCTACTACATTTTTCAAAATCCGCTAAGCCGAACTTAGAAATCTGCCAGATTATAGGTAAAGCTCTATAAAACAAAATTCCCACTAAATTTGGCAAGAAAATTCGCTTGTTAATCTTGGTCATTTCAGAATTGTCTCCGCCAGATTGGTATTCAATTTCGCAAAAATTTAGCGGGATAATCGTCAAAATGACAACACTGATCTCTTGGCTCCACAGACCTTCATTTGCTAGTAACAAGTATAGTCAGAACATGGATTGAAAAGCGGTTATTTTGGCGCAACGGGTGGGTGTTTCTCCTTTTTTTTTTCTTTTAAGGGATAACTAACGTAATCATTTCGGATCCCTCGAAGAAAACGTCTTTACATATTCGCTATCCCGGTTGTCTTTCAATTCCAAGGTTTCATTTGTTTTGCTGCGGGATTTTATTCCTTGGATATACGAAACCCCAAGATCTATTTATTTTCTCGTAGAGAGACATTTCAGTTGAGGCTTCTATTATTTTCAGTTTTCTTCTGTTATTATTTGTATACGTATGTGATCTTTCTCTGATACCCATCGTCCAGAGTAGAAAACCTGCCCTCTCTGCTTCCTTGATTTGCACAGCTAAATAAAAAAGATCAGTCATGAAACAGCTTGTTATGTATTAACATACACTAAATTATGTGTTATTAACACTAAAAAGTTCCTATACAGAAATTGCCCAACTTTTAGTATGATTGCGATACCCTTGTGACGACGTGCAATCCGTTTTCTATGACCTGTCTAATGTATGCCCTAGCGGTGATGTATGTAACCTCTTTTGGCTTAGCAAAATAAAGAATAGACACAAAAAAAAAACTCTCTCTCTCTCTGCAAACCCTGTAATAAAAGGGTTTATCCAGCATTTCGTAATCCCTATTTTGGCGAACGATGAAGGGAGATAACGAAACGCATATCATATGGTTACAGGTGAGATATAAAGTGATATTATACTGTTTGGGAGATAGGGGAGAACATCCCCAACACAGGTATTATTCATTGTTTTGCTTGACCTGACACAGCCTATTTTGGATCAACGATAAATGGGTCTTTTAGGTATTTGCAATCATCACAAAAGGCAGTTCTTCTGGGAACTTTTGTTTTGATTCCATTGATTTATAGGTATCTTCCTATCCATTGCCCTATCCCCCTGTAGTTTCTTTCTTGTGTGTGTGTGTGTGTGTGTGTGTGTGTGTGTGTGTGTGTGTGTGTGTGTGTGTGTGTGTGTTTTGCTCACAGATGGCGCCACACGTGCTCGGCCACCAATGAGTCAGTAGGCCCTGGTTACCGCTGCTAATTTCCCCATTTCTTGTATTTCCGGGATCCTTCTACGCTATTATTATTGACATTATGATCATTATATTTCAAAAAATACTAATGCCATAAAACAGCGAGTATTTTCCACGGAAATGAAGAAAAGAGTAAGAAGGTGAGATACTTAGGATTAATAGTTGACTCCCCGGCATGGCACGTATGTCGAGCCATTCACAATTACAGATTTAATGATGATTATGCAGTATAAACACAGATAAGCACCGGTTCACTTAAGAGCTAGAAGTCCAAGCTGGCCGGGAAGATCTGACTTCAAGTTTATCAGGTAATCAAGGAGCCTTGGATTGCATCAGGAGCGCAATAACAAGAGGGGAGAAGAGAGAGAGACTGACTGACTGACTGACTGACTGGCTGACTGACTGACTAACAGAAATAAAGAAATAGTCACAGAGAGAAAGATAGAGAGAGAGAAAGACACGGACAGAAAGAAAGAGACAAGTGCAGAGAGAGAGAGACGGGTGTGTTTGTGTGTAAGGAGGGGGGCAGAGGCAGACAGACAGAAAGAGAAATGAGGTGGTTAAACAGTCTGAATGTAATTCTTCATATGTTTACCCTGCAACAACATGGAAAGACAAGATAAACTATAAGTAGTGCGGTCAACTGCACCAATCAGTTGCGTAACAAAAGCGGTCGCAGCTCAAGGCTAAGGGAACGTCAAACAAAAAATAAACAGAAGTATCTACTAGTAATGTTAATAAAATAAAAATAAAAAAAAATCTATAGAAATATTTTCGTAAAAATCAAACGTTGTGCAGCAGACAATCTATGTGACATAAAAATATATTTCTATTATATGTTTATGTAAGACTGGGTAAGGTGTGCGCTGTATGTCAAGTAATGTACACAGTTCAAGCCCCGCTAGTAAAAAACAAAAATAACTGAACAAACGATAAAACAAGTGAAACAATAAAGAAATAAAGCACTAGAACGCTCAAGGAAGGTATACTGAAGGCAGGCTGATACTCACCCATACCACAATCCACTTAAAGATATCCTTCCTCGAGTATATGTATGTGCATGTAAGGAAATGTGTTTAGAGTCAAATGGCAGTGGCGGGTCATCGTGTTGGACCTGCAGGAAAAGGAAAAGGAGGATCCGAAGCCGCGAGGAGGGAAAGGATTTAGGAAAAATTGCGACGGAGAGGGGAGAGGAGGTGTTAGAGAGGGGAGAGGATGCGTGAGAAACAGAGAGAAGATGAGACGGGGAGAGGAAGCGTGAGAGACGGGATGAGGATGCGTGAGAGACGGGGAGAAGATGTGTGAGAGATGGGAGAGGAAGCGCGAGATACGGGGAGAGGAAGCGTAAGAGATGGGAGTGGAAGCGTGAGAGACGAGAAAGGATGCGTGAGAGACGGTAAGAGGAAGTGTGAGAGAAGGGAGAGGAGGCGTGAGAAACAGAGAGAGGATGAGACGGGGAGAGGATAACTGAGAGACGGGAGAGAATGCGTGAGAGACGAGAAAGGATGCATGAGAGACGGGGAGAGGAAGTGTGAGAGAAGGGAGAGGAGGCGTGAAAAACAAAGAGAAGATGAGACGGGGAGAGGAAGCAAGAGAGACGGGGAGAAGACGCATGAGAGACATGAGGGTGCGTGGTTGGGTTGTCTTCCTGTGCTTGTGTGTGTGTGTGCACGTGTGCGTATGCGTGTGTGAATCTCGAAATAAATGCTACTTGAAATTTGTTGGAAATGTGCCTAAATATGCAAATCAAACACGAGATCCTCATTAATCCTCATTAATGACTGAATACGCTTGGGAGACAGTGAAATACTGTCGCTGACTGTCGTAAAGTATTCGAGAACTTAAATATTAGGATATGAATTAATGATGGCTGCTTTAACTTCAGGCTTCTTAGATTAGTAAGAAAGTAGAAGTTGTCAAGGAGATGAACATAAGATAACTTAATTGAATTTCCTCAAAATAAAAAGAATTGTATAGTCTTTTGTTTGTTATGTAATTCCTTTTGATATTTGCATTTGTAGCATGTTTATTCCACGTTGTTTACACTTTTTCCTTCTAGGTATGTCTGCTCTTTTCTATTTTATTTCTTAATTATGTACTTTTTCATTCATATTCGAACGAACATATGTGTATATATATGTAAAAATATATTTATTCACACATACACATACATACATACATACATACACACACAGACACACACACACACACACACACACACACACACACACTACATATATATATATATATAGATATATATAGATATATAGATAGATAGATATATAGATATAGATATATATACATATATATATTATATATATATATATATATATATATATATATATAATATATATATATATATATATATATATATATATATATATATAAACTAAGAGCTATCGGGAAAGAGAGAAAAGCAAGTTCTAGACTCTGAATAAGATCAAAAAACACTAATTAGTTGAAGACGAATCTCGGTCTTTCGTAAAATTATTTTGAAATCTAATTGGTATTATAACTCAAACCTGAAGCCCGAGTTTCACAACGATTTTAAGCAATAATGAAAACAAATGTAAAAAAAAGAAAATACATCTCTATAGTTATGACGAAGAAGTGATCGAAACTATTTAAAAAGATATTCATTCCCCATACATACCTTATTTTCATTCGTAAGGAATACGTTTCTATGAACACTAAGTATAAGT